>WAAF01000271.1:0-99128 GCA_013400475.1 Tricholaema leucomelas | reverse complement strand
ACAGGACAAGGAGTAATGGGTTTAAATTAGAAGAGGGATGCTTCCTCCTTGGAGGCGTTTAAGGCCAGGCTGGATGAGGCCTTGAGCAACCTGCTCTAGTGGGAGGTGTCCCTGCCTATGTCAGGGGGTTGGAGCTGAATGATCTTTGAGGTCCCTTCCAACCTAAACCATTCTATATTTCTATGTTAGGAAGAAGTTCTTTACAGTGAGGGTGGTGAGACACTGGCACAGGTTGCCCAGGGACGTTGTGGATGCTCTCTTCCTGGAAGTGTTCAAAGCAAGGTTGGATGATGCCTTGAGCAACTTGGTCTAGTGAAAGGTGCCCCCACCCATTGCAGGAGGAGTGTAACTAAATCTTTAATGTCCCTTCCAACCAAAACTATTCTGACAATCTATGAATCCTGCCTCTCAAAGAACAAGCAACATTAATTCTGCACCACTCAGAGAATTATAGGAGTGACTCAAAATCTTGCTTACTTCCTCTGTTCCCTTTCACAGAATCACAGAATGGTAGTGGTTGGAAAGGACCTCTGGAGATCATCCAGTCCAACCCTCTACCAGGGGAGGTTCACCTAGAGAAGATCACATAGGTACATGCCCAGGCAGGCCTTGAAAGTCTCCAGAGCCAGAGACTCCACCACTCCTCTGGGCAGCCTGTTCTCTTTAAAAAGTTCCTTCTGATGTTTAGATGGAGCTTCTTACGTTCAAATTTGCACCCATTACTCCTTGTGCTGTCAGTGGGCACCACTGAAAAAAGGCTGAGCCTATTTTTCTGGCACCCACCCTTTAAGCATTGATCAGCATTAATGAGACATTCCCTCAGTCTTCTCTTTTCCAGACTGAAGACACTCAATTCCCTAAGTCTTTCATCCAATGCCCTAATCATCTTTCAGCCTTTTGCTCTACTCTCTCCAACAAGTGCCTGTCTTCTTGAAGCAGGGAGCCCAGAACTGGACCCAGTACTCCAGATGGAGCGTCACCAGGGCAAAGTAAAAGGGAAGGAGAACCTTCCTCAACCTAATGGCTACATTCTTTTTGATGCACCCCAGGATGCCATTGGCCTTCTTGGCCAGAAGGGCACGTTGCTGGCTCATGGTCGTCTTGTTATGCACAGGACTCCCAGGTCCTTTTCCCCACAGCTGCTCTCCAGCAGATCAGCCCCTAACCTATACTAGATCCAGGGGTTGTTTTGCCCAAGATGCAGGACTTTACACTTGCCCTTACTGAATTTCATCACATTTCTCTTCTTTCATTCACCACAGCAGTGGTATTTGCTTGGACCTTTCAGATTCTGCATATTTGATTCTCTTTTCTCAAACCAGTGCCAGCACAGCCCCCATTATTGCTACAGAGTGCTTCTCCTTGACATGCATTTCTTAACAGAATTATCTCTTGAGTTCTTTGCTTTATCTATGCCAAAATTATTCTACAACAGGATAAAAAAGTAACTTCTAAGTATTGCTCTCTGATGTGTTGTATTTCCAATAGACATCAAGGAAATTCAAATCCCCCACAAGAACAAGGGTCTTTTCCAAACTCAGTGATTCTATCATTCCATATCATCTCCTACAGACACTGTTTGTTCTTTCTCTCATGCATGCTTCTGTTTCCCTGCTCCTCTTCTAAAAGGCTTTTAAATTAAAAGCAAGTTTTCACAGTTTCACAGAAAGAGTGATTGGCATTGGAAAGGGTTGCCCAGGGAGGTGGTGGAGTCACTGTCCCTGGAGGTGTTCAAGAAAAGCCTGGATGAGGCACTTAGTGCCATGGTCTGGTTGACTGGATAGGGCTGGGTGCTAGGTTGGACTGGCTGAGCTTGGAGGTCTCTTCCAACCTGGTTGATTCTATGATTCTATGTATTCCATGAAGCAGTGTAGCAAGGGTTTCATGAAGTTTTTCACCTTTATTCTGTATTAGCATGACCAGAGAAACTCAGCACAAGCTGCAGGGAAGACTCTTGTGGATGCTAACTGTGTATCCAACAAACATAAAATGGCCCTTGAGTCAAGATTAGATTCAAACTTAGAGGAATAAAAATGATCATAATTAAGCCTGAAAAAAGACAGAGTTTCTTCAGAGCTGGGGAGGTTTCTCAGTCATGCACACTACTGGCTGCTCCCAGTCAACATCAGACCTTAGCATGATCTGTTAGCCAAAGTCTGAGCAGGAGTTGAGTGACCAGTCACAAGTTCTCAATATTTCTGTGTTCATTCAATCATTGAGTGGAAAGAAAAAGCCAACTGAAAATATCTTATAGCCACAGTGGAAATTTCTTGCAAGAAGATGATAGAGCAGAGCTTAAGTGTTCTGTGTCTTATTTGGCCTTCTTATTTGGGCTAAAGGGTAAAAATAAGCCAAATCCTTCTCTGGAGGGAGGAAGGGGTTAGAATGGTTGAAACCAGCTTTTGATTGATTGCTTTTGTGAAATATAGGTGTGATGGTTTGGGAGTTCCCTGCCCCCCTACACTCTTATTAAATCATAGAATCATAGAATCAGTCAGAGTTGGAAGGGACCACAAGGAAAATCTAGTTCCAACCCCCCTGACATGCCCAGGGACACCCTACCCTAGAGCAGGCTGCCCACAGCCTCATCCAGCCTGGCCTTAAACACCTCCAGGCATGGGGCCTCAACCACCTCCCTGGGCAACCCATTCCAGCCTCTCACCACTCTCATGCTGAAGAACTTCCTCCACAATCAACTTACCCAGACTAGACTCAGCTGAGCTGAAAGTTAAGGAGTGAAGCTTTATATTCACAGCTTAGCACAATATCCAAGCAGACATTTACAATATTTACAGCTATAGACAGAAATACATANACAACAGCCCTCCCAGAAACCAGAGTCCCCAGAAGGGGCTCCCAACCACCCTTCCACCTTCTTTCCACCCCTCTACCTTATCCCAGAGTTTGCCTTACGTGCAAGGTGAGCTGTGAGGGCTGGCAAGGGGGTTAGAAAGCAGGATTAGTCACACAGAAGCAGCCCAAGGAGACAGAGACACACACTTTGACAGACAGAGACACTGTGTCCTATCTATGTTTTGTGTTCTTGTTGTCATCTATCTCAGCAAGCCTATGAGTGAAGCAGATATCAGCATTGTTTCCTTTTCACAGCCTAATTCTTCTCATTAAAATATTCCAATTACCTTCAAACTAGCACAATAGAATCATAGAATCGTAGAATCAACCAGGTTGCAAGAGATCTCCAAGCTCTTCCAGTCCAACCTAGCACCCAGCCCCATCCAATCAAGTAGACCATGGCACTAAGTGCCCCATCCAGGCTTTTCCCAAACAACTCCCATTCTCATTGGGAGCATATACACAGAATCACAGAATGGGTTAGGCTGGAAAGAACCTTCAAGATAATCTACTTCCAACCTCCCTGCCATGGGCAGGGACACCTCCCACTTAGAATCATAGAATCAAACAGGTTGGAAGAGACCTCCAAGCTCAGCCAGTCCAACCTAGCACCCAGCCCTGTCCAGTCAACCAGACCATGGCACTAAGTGCCTCATCCAGGCTTTGCTTGAACACCTCCAGGGACGGTGACTCCACCACCTCCCTGGGCAGCCCATTCCAATGCCAATCAATCTCTCTGACAAAAACTTCCTCCTAACATCCAGCCTAGACCTCCCCTGGCACAACTTGAGACTCTGTCCCCTTGTTCTATTGCTGGTTGCCTGGCAGAAGAGACCAACCCCCACCTGGCTACAGCCTCCCTTCAGGTAGTTGCAGACAGCAATGAAGTCTGCCCTGAGCCTCCTCTTCTGCAGGCTGCACACCCCCAGCTCCCTCAGCCTCTCCTCATAGGGTTTGTGTTCCAGGCCCCTCACCAGCCAACTTGAGCAGGTTGACGAAGCTGCAGGCAGGAGTGGGGAGAAGCATAAGCTGAATCTTAATTTATTTATAGAGGAGAAAAAATAGTGAGGTATAGGAACTGTGATTCCTTACAGACTCCACAGAAAAACCTGAAATGAATGAATTTTCAGTAATTTGGCAGCTCCAAAGTCTAGTTCAGTAAGGTTTTCATACAATTAAAAGTTGCCATGGTTCTGTAAAAATAAAGGAAGTTTAACTTGGCTAAAAAATTAATCTCTTGTTTTTCACTCTCCCAAAACTAATTTCAATCAGGCCTAGTAATTACAGGAGTCAGGATGCTAAAATTAGAATGCTGTAACAGTGGAAATAAACAAAGCACTATCTGCATATGCACTGTAATCCTTCTTTCTTTAAACAGGGATTAGAATCATCCATTTCATTTCATAGACCTGAGAAATCAAGGTTTGGATTTTTAAAACAGTCTAACATTACTTAAAAGAGACAATCACTCAATGACATTTAGGACCAGAATTCTCTTAGGCTTCTGTGCTACTTTGAGCCTAGCTGGGATGTTCTGGTGAGAAGAATTAGATTATAGGCTGTGAAAAGGAAACAATGGTGTTGTCTGCTGCACTCCTAGGCTTGCTAAGATGCACTTAGTGCCATGATCTAGTTGACTGGATAGGCCTGGGTGTACTCAACAACTGTACTGGTCAGGCCACAGCTTGAGTGCTGTGTCCAGTTTGGGCCCCTCAATTCAAGAGAGATGTTGAGGTACTGGAACGTGTCCAGAGAAAGGCAACAAAGCTGGTGAGGGGCCTGGAACACAAACCCTATGAGGAGAGGCTGAGGTAGCTGGGGGTGTGCAGCCTGCAGAAGAGGAGGCTCAGGGCAGAGCTCATTGCTGTCTACAACTACCTGAAGGGAGGCTGTAGCCAGGTGGGGTTGGGCTCTTCTGCCAGGCAACCAGCAATAGAACAAGGGGACACATCCAGGCTTTTCTTCAACATCTCCATGGACGGCAACTCCACCACCTCCCTGGGCAGCCCATTCCAATGCCAATCACTCTCTCTGCCAACAACTTCCTCCTAACATCCAGCCTAGACCTTCCCCAGCAAACTTAAGGCTGTGTCCCCTTGATCTATTGCTGGTTGCCTGGGTTGATGTTACTCAAGTATGGGAAAGGAAACATGCAAACCTTTTCTCCTGGCTTTCTTTGCTTGTTTAATAGGCTGTCTAAATAGCTTAGTTTTGTCCACTTGGATTAACTCATTTTAGTGAAACCTTTTTTCTTTTTTCATTAATTGCAACTGCTCAAAATGTAAACCTGTGTTTCACTTATAAAATTAATTAGACAGAAACCCAAATAGCCAGAAAGAATATAAACTTTGTGACCTCTATTCCCTGACCACTGGCCCACACACCCAGTACGCAAATAGCTCCACGTTTCTGCGGCGTTCGCCTTAACCACTTTCACTTCATACAGCAATGCAAGCAGTCTCATGACATAACACTCTTAATGGCAAGGGCCAGTGCAGCAATTAATCTGGAAATGTGTTCAATTAAATCTTCAAACATTGTGTACACCATGTTTTCATTCACAGTGTGAGAGAAACGCAGCACAGTAAAGCTTTGAGTAAAAGTCGAAGCTAGCTGGAGCCACAGAAAACCCACACGGAGCAGAGCAGCTCTGCTCTGGAGAGCAGTTACTGAAGAATGGCACTTTCTTGGTGAGTAAATGGAGCTGATCACTCTCTGTAGGGAACCAGATTGGTTAATTTCTGTGACAACTAAAAAAACCCAAACAACAAAAAAAAATGCATGCACACACATGCATGCCAATTCTGCATACAGATTGAATACCTGTGTTTATAGAATCATAGATTGGTTAAGTTGGGAGGGACCTCAATAATCATCCAGTTCCAACCCTCTGCCATAGGCAGGGACATCTCCCACAGATCGCTCAAGGCCTCATCCAAACTGGCTTTGAACCCCTCCAGGGAGGGAGCAGCCACAACCTCCCTGCGCAACCTGTGCCAGTGTCTCACCACACTCACTGCAAAGAACTTCTTCCTAACATCCAGTTTAAATCTCCCCTCTGCCATGGCAGATAGGAAAATTCTCAGTGTCACTACACACATGCAAAAGAAACAGACAAAAAATTATGAAGGGAATAAATATCAGCCCCTAATAAATGGAATTTCCCTAAGGATAAGGAACTGGTAGTATTATTAAGACAGAAATTCACTATTATCAGTGCTGGTGCACTCCAAAGCCCAGCAATGTGGAAAATGATGCACGTTTCTTTCTTTTAATATATGTATTGTATTTTTATATGAAGGAAAAGAGAATTAAATGCCATGTTTTTTCTCACATTGCCTCTCCTGGATGATTAAAGAAAATACTCTGAATTATATGGCTGTGACAACATTTTGATCCTTAAGAGAATATGTTTTGGCTTTGATAGATCAAAAGATGTTTCCATGCCCAGACTAGCACAAACAGCAGCTCTTCCCAGTCCTTAACATTTCCATAAGCTTATGTTACAAGGTTTTGAATGTGACACTCCCAACGTTTCTGACATGAGGATGGTAGAGCATCAATATTCAAGAGTTCAACTTTCTATTTCCTGGAATTCTTACAGTTCAGAACAGAACAGTTATGCAATGACTCCGTGTACTAGGAGCTAGAACGGAGGTAAGTATGTCACATCGTTATACCCCTGGGACTATATGGGTTTAAACTGGCAGATGCATATATCTCTTGCTGTAGCCTTTCTGTTATTCATGTAGGTCTGAGCAGTTGTCCCCTGAAGTGAATGAAAACACTTCCACTGCAGTTCTAAATGGAAAGCATAGTTTGGATAAAGCTCCTGAAGCCATGCTGAGGGGGAAAGACTGGAACAGTTCCAGCAACAGAAGCTGTGTAGCCTGGTTGTCACAGAATCATGGAATGAACCATGTTGGAAGAGACCTCTAAGCTCATTCAGTCCAACCTAGCACCCAGCCCAAGCCAATCAACCAGACCATGGCACTAAGTGCCCCATCCAGGCTTTGCTTCAACTCCTCCAGGCATGGGGACTCCACCACCTCCCTGGGCAGCCCATTCCAATGCCAATCACTCTCTCTGGCAAGAATGTCCTAACATCCAGCCCAGACCTCCCCTGGCCCTGCCACAACTTGAGACTGTGTCCCCTTGTTCTGGTGATGGTTGCCTGGCAGAAGAGACCAACCCCACCTGGCTACAGCCTCCCTTCAAGTAGTTGTAGACAACAATGAGGTCTGCCCTGAGCCTTCTCTTCTGCAGGCTGCACACTTCCAGCTCCCTCAGACTCTCCTCACAGGGCTGTGCTCCAGGCCCCTCACCAGCTTCATTGCCCTTCTCTGGACACATTCCAGCACCTCAACATCTCTCTTGAATTGAGGAGCCCAGAACTGGCCACAGCACTCAAAGTGTGGTCTGACCAGTGCTGAGTACAGGGGCAGAATAACCTCCCTCATCCTACTGGCCACACTGCTCCTGATCCAGGCCAGGATGCCATTGGCTCTCTTGGCCACCTGGGCACACTGCTGGATCATCTTCAGCTGCTATCTACCAGTACCCCCAGGGCACTTTTTTCCTGGCTGCTCTCAGCCACTCTGTCCCCAGCCTGTAGCACTGCTTGAGGTTGTTGTGGCCAAAGTGTAGAACCCTGCACTTGGCCTTGTTCAATCTCATCCCATTGGCCTCGCAATGCTTGGCGGAATCCTAGATAAAAGCCATCTCAAATAATTCTGAGTACTAGAGGTATCTTTCCATCATAGGGAATTTCTAAACCATCGTTACAGTTTAAGACTGGTGTCTTAATTGTAAATTGTAAATTTTGAGAAAGGTCCTGTTCCTCAGGGCTACTCTCAGCCATTCCCCACCCAGCCTGGAGTTGTGCTTGGGATTGCACCCACCCAGGTGCAGAACCTTACACTTGGCTTTACTGAATGTCATGAGGTTGGCCTGGGCACACCTCTGCAGCCTGTCCAGGTCCCTCTGGATGGATCCCTGCCCTCTGGCAAGTCAACTGTGCCCAAAAAGATAGTGAGAAGCTTGTAGCAAAGCCCTGTGAGAAGCTGAGGAAGCTGGGGGTGTGCAGCCTGGAGAAGAGGAGGCTCAGGGCAGACTTCATTGCTGTCTACAACTACCTGAAGGGAGGCTGTAGCTAGGTGGGGTTGGTCTCTTCTGCCAGGCAAGCAGCAATAGAACAAGGGGACAGAGTCTCAAGTTGTGCCAGGGGAGGTCTAGGCTGGATGTTAAGAGGAAGTTGTTGGCAGAGAGAGTGATTGGCATTGGAATGGGCTGCCCAGGGAGGTGGTGGAGTCACCGTCCCTGGAGGTGTTCAAGGAAAGCCTGGATGGGGCACTTAGTGCCATGGTCTGGTTGACTGGATAGGTCTGGGTGCTAGGTTGGACTGGCTGAGCTTGGAGGTCTCTTCAAACCTGGCTGATTCTATGATTCTAATTTGCTTTTGAATTAATAACTCGAGTTGTTTAAAGGAATCTCCAAAGCACCAGGCAACTTGAAGTAAGCCAGAGCCTCCTCTTCTCCAGGCTAAACAGCTCCCCAGCTCCCCCCAGCTCCTTCAGTCTCTCCTCACAGGGCTGTGCTCCAGGCCCCTCACCAGCTTTGTTGTCCTTCTCTGGACATGTTCCAGTACCTCAACATCTCTCTTGAATTGAGGGGCCTAAAACTGGACACAGTACTCAAAGACTGACCAGTGCTGAGTACAGAGGCTGAAAAACCTCCCTTGTCCTGCTGGCCACACTCTTCCTGAGCCAGGCCAGGATGCCATTGGCTCTCTTGGCCACCTGAGCACACTGCTGACTCATCTTCAGCTGCTCTCTACCAGCTCCCCCAGGTCCGTTTCTGCCTGACTGCTCTCCAGCCACTCTGTCCCTCTGTGTCAGTGTACTGAGAACTTTTGTGAGAATCATACTTTTACATCCTCGTGGATTTTATATCTTTGGGTCCATCTACTGGCCCTGTGGCTTATTACCTCTTTAGGCTGGAGTGGCTAATGATGCTTGATATCATGATAATGAATGGACAGAATGGGTCATACTTTTTAGCCAGCTAGCATTTGTCAGGCATTATAGAGCAAGGTGACTTAGTCTGACCAGCATTTATGGGCATCACTCTTGATGCAAACTTCAGTTCACACAGATTATATATCACACAGATTATGTGGAGATTATTAGCTTCATGGAATGGACAGAATTAACTTTGTTGTGGGTAACTTTAGAGTTATCAATTGATAACTGTTACTGGGATCTGCCAGTGGTACTGCAGGGTCCCATAGGGTTTAGATCCATCATTTTAAGTCTATCCTGAACACATAAAGCATGATGCTCTTCAACCCAATCATAAATTCTGAATGCTTCATGATTTTAGAAGCAGGTGTTGATCTGCTGGAGGGTAGGAGAGCCTGAAGAGGGACCTTGATGGGCTGGATGGGTGGGCAGAGGCCAAAGGGATGAGATTGAACAAGTGCAGGGTTCTACACTTTGCCCACAACAACCCCAAGCAGTGCTACAAGCTGGGGACAGAGTGGCTGAGAGCAGCCAGGAAGAAAGGGACCTGGGGGTACTGGTAGATAGCAGCTGAAGATGAGCCAGCAGTGTGCCCAGGTGGGCAGGAGAGCCAATGGCATCCTGCCCTGGATCAGGAGCAGTGTGGCCAGTAGGACAAGGGAGGTCATTCTGCCACTGTGCTCAGCACTGGTGACACCACACCTGGAATACTGTGTCCAGTTTTGGGCTCCCCTGTTCACAAGAGACAGGGACCTACTGAAAAGAGTCCAGCAGAAAGCCACGAGGATGAGCAGAGGACTTGAGCATAAAATCACAGAATCATAGAATGAACCAGGTTGGAAAAGACCTGCAAGCTCATCCAGTCCAACCTAGCACCCAGCTGTAGACAATCAACCAGACCATGGCACTAAGTGCCCCATCCAGGCTTTGCTTCAACACCTCCAGGGACAGCAGCAACTCCACCACCTCCCTGGGCAGCCCATTCCAATGCCAATCACTCTCTCTGCCAACAACTTCCTCCTAACATCCAGCCTAGACTTCCGCTGGCACAACTTCACACTGTGTCCCCGTGGTCTGTCCCTGGTTGCCTGGCAGAAGAGACTGACCCCCACAGAAACCCTTATGTAGAGAGACTGAGAGCCCTGGGGCTGTTTAGGCTGGAGAAGACTGAGAGGAGATCTGATCAATATACACAAATATCTGTGAGGCAGATGTCAAGTGGATGGGACCAATCTCTTTTTGGTGGTCCACAGCAATAAGACAAGGAGCAAGGGCTACAAACTGGAACAGAGAAGGTTTCACCTAAACATGAGGAGAAATGTCTTTACCGTGAGGGTGACAGAGCCCTGGAACAGGGTGTCCAGAGAGGTTGTGAAGTCTCCTTTGGAAACATTCAAAACTCACCTGGATGGATTCCTGTGTGATCTACCCTAGGGGATCCTGCCTTGGCAGGATGGTTGGACTGGATGATCTCTGGAGGTCTCTTCCAACCTCTCTAGTTCTGTGATTTTATGTAGCAAGGTTTTGGTTTAGGAAGAGGCTTCAAGGGTGAACTCTGCAAGAAGATGCCAGAAGCTGCTCTTATGTTGGAAAGTGACAGTTCAGCCTGCTCCATGATGAACCCAAGTTGGCTGAAGATGAGTAAGCAGAGATGTTAGCAGCACTTCTATGATAACATAAATAAGAAAGAGTAGAAGAGCTGTGCAACAGTAGCTGGTGCAGATTATGTGTGAGAAACAACTCTGCAAACACCAAAATGAGTGATGAGGGAATGGAAGCAGGTGCTCCAGGTGCCAGAGCAGAGCTTCTGCTAAAGCCTGTGGTGAAGAACAGAGTGATATAGGTTTTCTCCCTGCGCTCAAAGAGGTCCCTGACACAGCAGACATCCAAACTGCAGCCCATGGAGGACTCCATGACAGAGCAGGTGGGAGGGTGCTGAAAGAAGCTGAAGCCCCTGGAGAGCCTAGGTTGGAGCAGGATCCTGGGAAGAAGGAGGCCTCTCCTGTGGCCCTAGGGAGAGAATCCTGTAGGAACAGGTTTTGTGGCAGGACTTGTGACTCCATGGGAAATCCATGTCGGAGCGATCCATGTCTGAAGGACATGCTCAATGGAAAGGACTGGGCAAAAGAAGTGCTTGAAGAACTGCGGCACATGAGAAGGACTCACGCAGGAGAAGTCCATTAAGAACCCAAACTACAAGTGAGGAAAAATATGAGAAGGAGGGAGCAGCAAAGACAATGTTATGCACTGACCAGAATACCCATTCCTCATCCCTCTCCACTTCTTGCAGGGAGCAGGTAATAGAGAAGTCAGGAGTGAAGCTGAGCCTTGGAAGAAGATGTTTTAGAGCTGTTCCTATTTCTCATTATTGGCAATAAATTAGTTTCCCCTAGTTGAGTTTGGTTGGCCTGTGATAGTAACTGAAAAGTGCCCTCCCTGTCCCTTCCTCAAGCCATGATCTCTTTGTTGTACTTTCTCCCCGTCCTATTGAGGAAGCAGAATGATAGAGCAGTTTGCTGAGCACCTGGCAGTGAGCCAAGGTCAACCGACCACACACAGCTTCCATCTTGGCCTAACAAACAGATTAAACCCCAAACATGAACCACAATTACATGCTTTTTGCTGAACCTCTTCATGCTGAAGCTCTCTGCTTTACACACAGTGTCTATGCCTCCCACATCTCAGCAATACCAGTGATTTAGTAGGTAGATAAATAGGAGAAAGTCAGCATGTACTGAGAAACCATGTGACAGTGGAGCAGCAACAGCAAAATACTGCCTGAGAATGCTCACCTGGTACGAAGGCAGGCAAAAAGTTGTTGCAACAATGAGTTTGGCAACAATGCTTGCAGGATTGCTGAGCTGCTGCATCCAGTATGTGACATTATTAAACTGCAATTTCTAATCATAGAATCATACAATCAACCAGGTTGGAAGAGACCTCCAAGCTCATCCAGGCCAACCTAGCACCCAGCCCTAGACAATCAACCACACCATGGCACTAAGTGCCCCATCCAGGCTTTGCTTGAACACCTCCAGGGACAGCGATTCCACCACCTCCCTGGGCAGCCCATTTCAATGCCAATCACTCTCTCTGACAACAACTTCCTCCTAACATCCAGCCTAGACCTCCCCTGCCACAACTTCACACTGTGTCCCCTTCTTCTGTTGCTGCTTGCCTGGCAGAAGAGACCAACCCCACCTGGCTACAGCCTCCCTTCAGTCAGTTGTAGACAGCAATGAGGTCTGCCCTGAGCCTCCTCTTCTGCAGGCTGCACACCCCCAGCTCCCTCAGCCTCTCCTCACAGGGCTGTGTTCCAGGCCCCTCACCAGCTTCCTTGCCCTTCTCTGGACACATTCCAGTACCTCAACATCCCTTTTGAATTGAGGAGCCCAGAACTGGACACAGTACTCAAGGTGTGCCCTGACCAGTGCTGAGTACAGGGGCAGAATAACCTCCCTTGTCCTACTGGCCACTCTGTTCCTGATCCAGGCCAGGATGCCATTGGCTCTCTTGGCCACCTGGGCACACTGCTGGCTCAAGGCACACTGCTGGCTCAATTTCTAATCGATACACAGTACTTACTACCTTGTGACACCAGTTTTGAAGTATAAAATCTACCTGACAGAGAAATGCATCATCACTCCAGAACTGGTAGGAGTCAAAGAAGCATGAGTCTTATTGCACTAGCATCACCTTGTGCCAGGAGGAACTTGTACCATAAGGTGAATGGCAAAAGCTGTGTGCTGCCATTTCGAGTGCAGATGTGCAGCTACAAGAACTCCCCCTTCAAGAGGAAATCAAAATACCTTCCAGTTAGCACATTTAATGAAAAACATTTAAAATGAACTATTTATACATCATTTCAGACATTCCTAGCAGTCAAAACCATGTCATATAAAGCATAATGAAAGTTCTCTCTAAACATTTCAGGGCACACAAACTGAAAGCAACATTTTTTTTCCTCCACTGTTTTCACCAATTAAAAGATATTATTATAAGAAGCAAGCCAAATTCTTCCATCTTTTATTTTTTTATGCATAAAACCCTGAATATTTTATCCATATTTTTCTCCTCTAAGTTTTAGTCACTGAAAGAAAAAATTCCTAATGACTAATGAAAAAGTCTTTCTCTAGAGGAACACAGAAAGGTGCTCTGTTTAAAAGTACTACCACATGTAGAAAATAGAAGAGTATCATTTAGAAACCCTTTCTTACAACACTATTTGATGATGCAGGAAACTGATAAGACATAAGACAAAGGCCTAGATGATTTTTTTTAGTCACAGAATATCAGAGGTTGGAAGGCACCTCCAGAGATCACTGAGTCCAATCCCTTGCCAAAAGCAGGATCATGTAGGGTAGTCCACACAGGAATGCATCCAGATGGGTTTTGAAAGTCTCCAGAGAAGGAGAATCCACAACCTCTCTGGGCAGCCTGCTCCAGTGCTGTCATCTCCACTGTAAAGTTGTTTCTCCTCATTCATTTTGCAGTAAAAAATATTCCATGTCAGGTTGCAATATCAGAGGAGAAATTTGCCTGGCTGCTTCTCAGTGCTGGTGGATACCAAGCTGTCCATGGCACAGCAGTGTGCCCTGGTGGCCAACAGGCCCACAGGGTCCTGGGGTGCATTAAGAAGAGTGTATCCACCAGATCAAGGGAGGTCCTCCTCTGCCTCTACTCTACCCTGGTGAGATCTCATCTTCAGTACTGCCTTCAGCTTTAGGCTTGCCAGTTTAAGAGGGACAGGAATCTGCTGGAGAGGGTCCAAGGGAGGGCTACGAGAATGATCAGGGGACTGGAGCACTGCCTGATGAGGAGAGGCTGAGGGACCTGGGGCTGTTTAGTCTGGAGAAGAGAAGACTGAGAGGGGATTTGGTAAATGTTTATAACTATCTGAGTGCTGGGGGTCAGGAGAGGGGGGACAGGCTCTGCTCACTGCTCTCTGGGATAGGACAAGGAGCAATGAATGGAAGCTGCAGCACAGGAGGTTCCACCTCAGCACAAGAGGGAACTTCTTTACTGTAAGGGTCACATAGCACTGGAACAGGCTCCCCAGAGACGTTGTGGAGTCACTTTCTCTGGAGCCTTTCAAGGTCTGTCTGGATGTGTTCCTTTGTTACCTGAGCTACATTGTATGGTCCTGCTCTGGCAGGGGAGTTTGGACTCGATGATCTCTTTGGGTCCCTTTCAACCCTAACATCCTGTGTGATGTTGAGGAGAAATCTAGACCTTTTAAAAGGTTCTTTCCAGCCTGTTTTCTGTTTTCCTAAGTCTGTACTAAGGCAACAACTTAGTAAATATTCTCTGGTATTGGAAAGTCAGCTAAGACAATTTGGGAACTTCAGTACAAGAAAGACATTGAGGAGCTGGAGTGAGTGCAAAGAAGAGCAACTGTGCTGGCAAAAGGCCTAGACAATAAGTTTCAATAAGAGTGGTTGAGGCAATTGGCAATGGTTAGTTTGAGGAAGAGGAGGATGAGGGGAGACTTTATTGCCCTCTGTAACTCTCAAGTTGTGCTGGGGGAAGTATAAGCTGGATGTTAGGAGGAAGATCTTGACAGAGAGAGTGATTGGCATTGGAATGGGTTGCCCAGGGAGGTGGGGGAGTCACCATCCCTGGAGGTGTTCAAGAAAAGACTGGATGAGGCATTTAGTGCCATGGTCTAGATGACTGGATAAGGATGGGTGCTAGGTTGGACAGGATGATCTTGGAGGTGTCTTCCAACCTGGTTGATTTTATGATTCTATGATACCTGAAAGAATAATATAGAGAGTTAGGTGGTAGTCTCTTCTCACAGGTAATTAAGGATGGAACAATATAATAGCCTTAAGGTGCACTAGGGAAACATTAGAAAAAAATATCTCACTGAAAGAGCAGTGAAACATTGGAGCAGTCTGCCCAGGGAGGTGGTTGAGTCACCATCCCTGGAGGTGTTTACAGGCCATTTTGGTATGGCGCTTAGCAGTACGGTGGAGTAGGGTTAATAGTTTGACCTGATGATCTGTTACAGGTTAAGGGACTCTTCCAGCCTGACAAAGGCAAAGTAGAAACAGAGGTGAGTAAAGATAGAGTACAAATTTTCTTTTGTTCTATGTATATCTTCTGTAATTGCTGAAAAAAAACACCCACAATAACATCTCTTTGTGCTCCCTTTCTGTTTGCCATCTGACAACTACCAGTGCTCCTACTCTGTAGCTCAGAATAAAGAAATCAGCCAAGGTTTATCCATTTCAGCCTGCCAGTCACACCACTTTGAAGGTCTACTACAGGCTTGAAAAGATACAGAACTGTATCTAGTGTAGGTAGCATGATGTTGGTAGGAGGACAGATGCAGAAAGTGGCTGGGAGCTGTCCCATGGCCAGTCACAGTCACTTCCAAACACAGGCCAATAAAGTCTTCTGTGCTTCTTTAGTACATTTGCAAGTATGTGTCACAAAATTAATATCTAATATTAATTATGGATATTAACTTTGTGCATGAATATAAAATGTTATTTATTAACATTTTACAATCCCATCAGATTTGTTTGGATTTTCAGTCGCCAGGGTCTTCATAAACATGGAACCAAACAGTTTAAACAATCAGAACTTGGAAAACAGGAAGGTGAAAGCAGGAAAAGTCTAACTATGCTTACAGAGCCTTAGCATTAACTCCAGCATATGCACTTGTGCTAATTTGAAGCTAGCTAGAATGTTTTGGTGAGAAGAACTAGATTACAGGCTGTGAAAGGAAAACAATGGTGATGTCTACTTCCCTCATAGGCTTGCTGAGATGTATAAGAACAAGAATCAAAACATAGATAAGGCACTACTCCTGCTAGCAAGCTCTGAGCTGCATCTCTCTAACCTCACCCTCCGTTTCTCTTACTAATCTACTTTGCTTCCTAACCCCCTGGCCGAACCTCCATTCTTCCTTGGGAGTGGGGTAAGGTTGAGAGGGGTAGGGGGTAGGTGAAGGGGTGGTTGGGAGCCCCTCCTGGGCACTCAGGTTTCTGGGAGGGCTGTTGTGTTTCTGTATTACCTTCTACCTTGTATATTTCTGTCTATAACTGTATCTACTGTAACTATCTGCTTGTACATTGTGCTAGCTGTAAATATAAGCTTCATTCAATATCCAGAGCTGGCTGAGTCTAGTCTGGGTGATTTCCAAAGTGTGGGGGGCCAGGGAGCACCCAAACCATCACAGCACTCATGATGCATTGATCCCA
This sequence comes from Tricholaema leucomelas, assembly GCA_013400475.1. NCBI lineage: Eukaryota > Metazoa > Chordata > Aves > Piciformes > Lybiidae > Tricholaema lacrymosa > Tricholaema leucomelas. The sequence goes on along the minus strand of WAAF01000271.1, from coordinate 83,044 downwards.
GAGTAAGTTTCCTGTACAAAGACACTTCCAAAAACCACAATTATGATCCCAAGGGTAAAATATACTCCAGGCAGAGGGAAGAAGAGAAGGACTGAGTGGCTGCAAGCTACAAGCACATGAGCACTGTGACCAATGCTTTCTGCAGGCAGAGACCCAGTCAAATGATTGCTAATAGGGCTCAGCAGGGCTGGAGAGAGGCTTAAAGAAAGGTGATGTGGGAAAGGCATCTTCAAATGATTCCCCCATTAAATACACCTTTTGAAAATCAAACTGGTGAATAGGCACATGCAGCACTTGTCTAAGGCAATTAATTCAAAGTTTGGTGCCTCCTGTGACTACACCCACTCGTGAAGGGGCTGCACAAGGCACCTGACAGGTGGTGCTGGCTGCTACCCCACAAGGCAACTTTTTTGTTTCTTTCTTCTTTATCAACCAGGTTGGAATAGACCTCCAAGCTCATCCAGTCCAACCTAGCACCCAGCCCTATCCAATCAAGTAGATCATGGCACTAAGTGCCTCATCCAGTCTTTGCTTGAACACTTCCAGGGACGGCAACTCCACCACCTTGCTGAAGCCAATCCCATTGCTTAGTCTGCTCATCAGCTCAACTCCTGGACCTGCACACAGGAGGAGGAGAGCAGTGGCCAAAACCAGTCTGGCAGCATTTCTGCCCTGCCAGGACAATATGTATGTAAGAAATGTCAGAAAACAGCATAGAGAGAAAGAAGAAATAATAAACAAGCATCAAAAAAAAAAAAAAAAAAAAAAAAAAAAGGAGAAGACTGAGAAACACAGACAACACTTCAGAGAATGAGGTGTTCCAGATGCCAGACCATGGACTCCCTGCAGCTCCTGGAGAACCTGACCAGTTCAGATAGCCACTGCAGTCCATGAGCAATCTGCAGCCAGGAGGGCCAACCAGATCCAGTTCTTTCCAGAGAGAGTGACTGGCATTGGAATGGGCTGCCCAGGAAGGTGATGGAGTCACTGTCCCTGGAGGTGTTGAAGAAAAGCCTGGCTGGGGTCAATTAGTGCCATTGTCTAGTTGATTGGACAGGGCTGGATGATAGGTTGGACTGGATGAGCTTGGAGGTCTATTCCAACCTGGTTCATTCTATGATTCTATTTCTTTAAGTGTAGTTCCAACGATTAGCTATGAAATACTTAACATCAGGTATATTAATAAGTCCTTTCCCTTTCATTCTGTACCACACATGCTGCATCTTACTTGATGCTTGAAGTCACAAAACTGTGTGTGTTCTGTAGTTTGGGTCCTGGCCTATCTGAGCTCCCCATTAAAACGTGTGACACGACAGCTGAAAATAACCATTTTTCGACAACAGAAAACCAAGGGCACTGTTCAAATACCTTATCTACTCTTTCAATAATTACTGCATATTTTAATGGATACCTAAGATTTGTCTTTGTGTTTCTTTCTGGATGGTTTAGCCCTACTGGAACCTGGTATTAGTGATTTCAACTAATTTTTTCCAACCACAGTCATTCCAGCAAATTAAAAAAAAATAGAGACCTGGATTATACAGCAAGCTGAAATAATGAACATCCTGTACTCAAAGTGACACTTAGGAGCACAGCTGTTTCTTCTTTCATAAAAATGTAATACTTCATTGCTTACAGAAGATTAGTATGCCCATTATACACCAAAATACACTATAGCATCCACAATTTGCCTGTGTCAACAGATGTGTCACACAAAAGCCTGTAGAGATAATTAGTCTATTTCCCAACACATCTTACCTTGGCATTACTGACAGGCCTGGGAATCACAGCTTTAAACAAATGTGAGCTACTTTGGTGGAGTTTAAATACCAAATCATTTATTTTTGGCTTTTGCAGCATAGCCACTAAGTAAAATTTAGTATCTGTAAATGGCCTCTGTGTCCTAGTGAATGGACTCAAGTTAAGGAGGGGAGCTTTGCAATTGGCTTCTCTCCAGAGCATGAGGCTTCAGGCTACATTCCTGAGATTTGCTGTCCATGGACTCTTTTTCGCTATGATTAGGTAGTTCTCTGTTCAAACTCATGGCAGCAAATCAATGTCCTTTTCATATTACTTGCTTTGCTTTCTTAACCTCTTAGAGCTCAAAACCCAGAGAGGCCATACTTTATTCCAGCTGTATATCATACTGGTAATTTCCCGTTGATTAACAAATATGCACCTAATGTTTACTAGTGGTCCTACCCAAATCCTTATATGCATTCCCCATTTCCTGCCTGGCAGAGATGGCAGCGTGATCTGTCCAGGGAGCAGACCAGACACGTGCTCCTGGGTCAGCTAATTTGGCAACAGTAAGACATAAAGACAAGAAGGTAAAAATAGCATCACGTCGGGAAAACACAAACAAAAATGTTCTAACCACACCTTCATTAGCAGCTGGTGGGAGAAGAGAAAAGATGAAGGCTGAGGAACTGGGACCCTTTTTTCTTTCTCCTCTAGTCAAAGAATCATAGAATTGCAGAATCATAGCATCACAGAATCATAGCATCATACAACCACTGAATTATAGAATCACAGAATGGTTTAGGTTGGAAGGGGCCTCAAGGATCACCTCGCAGCCTCCTCTTCTCCAGACCGAACAGCCCCAACTCTTTCATTCTGTCCTCACAGCAGAGCTGCTGCAGCCCTCTGAGCATCCTCATGGCTCTTCTCTGGACACAATCCAGCATCTCCACATCCCTCTTGTAAAGGGGGCTCCAGAACTGGATGCAGTACTCCCGGTAGGGTCTGACCAGAGTGGAGTAGAAGGGGAGAATCACCTTCCTCGACCTATTGGTTTGTAGGCAGCTATTAAGAGAAGCACTGAGAGACTGAGCATACTTCTGATCTAGAAGGGTCATAGAGCTCATTGCCCTCTACCTCTTCCAGTGGTTTTGCCCCATTTATGCCCCTCCTGTAGTTTCATATAGATAATGGAAGTCTTATATCCATGTAATTCCCTCAGCTGAAGGCCAAAGCCCTTTCAAATGCCAGGTACCTAAAGGAAATATGCACTGCAGCAAGGCACTACTTAGCTACCATCAAAGCACCAATCCATATCAAGTTGCCTCTTTCTAGATACCTAAAATCAAATGCTAAATCATCAGTGTGCTGTCCATGAGGTTCATTGAAGACCAGCTGTTGACTAAAAGTCACCTGAATCAAGCACATTGACCTTAAGAACATAAACACTCTTTAAACACATTTAAATCTAACAGCATTCTGGTAAAAGTATTCCTAGAAATCCTAACCTCTCACATATCATCAGTAAGCTTGCAGATGACACCAAGCTGGGAGCAGGTGTGGATCTGTTGGAGGGTAGAAGAACCCTGCAGAGGGACCTTGACAGGCTGGATGGGTGGGCAGAGGCCAGTGGGATGAGATTTAACAAGGCCAAGCAGAGGGTTCTGCACGCTGGTCACAACAACTCCAAGCAGCGCTACAGGCTGGGGGCAGAGTGGCTGAGAGTAGCCAGGAGGAAAGGGACCTGGAGACGCTGGTAGAGAGTAGCTGAACATAAGCCAGCAGTGTGCCCAGGTGACCAAGAGAGCCAATGGCATCCTGATCTGGATCAGGAAGAGTGTGGCCAGCAGGACAAGGGTGGTTATTCTGCCCCTGTACTCAGCACTGATCAGGCCACACCTTGAATGCTGTGTCCATTTCTGGGCCACTCAGCTCAAGAGAGATGCTAGTTTGCTGGAAGGTGTCCAGAGTAGGGCAACAAAGCTGGTGAGGGGTCTGGAGCACAGCCCTGTGAGGAGAGGCTGAGGGAGCTGGGGGTGTGCAGCCTGGAGAAGAGGAGGCTCAGGGGTGACCACATTGCTGTCTATGATCACCTGAAGGGAGGTTGTAGCCAGGTGGAGTTGGTCTCTTCTCCCAGGCACCCAGTGACAGAACAAGATGACACAGCCTCAAACTGCATCAGGGCAGGTTCAGGATGGATATTAGGAAGAAGTTCTTCACAGAGTGATTGGCACTGGAATGGGCTATCTGGGGAGATGGGGGAGTCACCATCCCTGGGGGTGTTGAAGCAAAGCCTGGATGAGGCACTGAGTGCCATGGTTTAGATAATTAGAAGGGTTAAGTGATAGGTTGGACTGGATGATCGTGAGGTCTTTTCCAACCTGGTTAATTCTGTGATTCTGTGACCACTTCTGTTTAACATCTTTATTGATGATCTTGATGAAGACATACAGTGTGTCAGCAGTAAGTCTGCTGATGACACCAAGCTGGGTGTCTGCAGGAGGGTAGGCAGGCTCAGCAGAGGGATAGATTGGATCAATGAGCCAATATTAATGGCATGAGCTTTGATAAGGCCAAATACCAGATCCTGCACTTGGGACACAACAGCCCCAAGCAGCGCTAGAGGCTTGGGGCAGTGTGGCTGGAGAGCTGCCTGGCAGAAAGGGACCTGGGGGTTGTAATAGACAGGAGCTGAATATGAGCCAGCAGTGTGCCCATGTGACCAATAAGCCCAATGGCATCCTGGCTGGGATTAAAAATGCTGTAGGGATAGGAAGGTGATTGTCAATTTAGACTTGGCTTTGGTGAGGAGCGCAATGAAGCGGGGAAGGGCCTGAAGAATAAATCTTATGAAGAGTGACTGAGGAAGCTGGGGATGGTTAGTGTGAGGAAGAGAAGGCTGAGGGGAGACCTCATTGCTGTCTACAACTACCTGAAAGGATAGTGTGCTGATCTCTTCTCACAGGTAATTAGTGATAGAATAGGAGGGAATACCCTCAAGCTGCAACTGGGTGGGTTTAGACTGGGCATTAGGAAATATTTTTTCACAGAAAGAGTGGTCAGGCACTGGAATGAGCTGTAATGAGCCCAGGGAGGTGGTGGGCTCACAAACAACACCCTGGACGTGTTTAAGGGTCATTTGGATGTGGTGCTTAAGGCTATGGTTTAAGGTGAACCTTGTAGAGTAGGATTCTAGGATGGACTTGGTGATCCTGAGGGGCTTTCCAAAGAGGAATGTTTCTATGATTTAGTCTTCAGAAGAGAAGTGTCAGAGGGGATCTTATCAGTATCTATAAACATCTGAGGGGTGGATAGCAGGCTGAAGGTGATGGTCTCTTTTCAGTGGTGCCCAGCAATAGGCCAAAGAGAAACAGAACAAGGCTCCACCTCAACAAGAAGGAAAAACTTCTTGACAGTGAGGGTGGTGGAGCATTGGATCAGGCTGCCCAGAGAGGTTGTGGAATCTCCTTCTCCGGAGACTTTCAAAGCCTGCCTGGATGCATCCCTCTGTGTGGCTTGCCCTAGGTGATCCTACTTTGGCAGGGGCGTAGGACTGGATGATCTCCAGAGCTCCCTTCCAACCTCTAACATTCTGCAATTCTGTGTGGTTCTTGCTGTGATGCTCTCCATTGGTTTTCTCCAGATTGAACTAGACTCAAACTGGAATCTGTTTGTTGAGAAGTTTTCTCCCTTTCAGAGCTCACTAATCTATGGTATAGTAATTTGTACCTTCTTTTAAATGGAGGGATTTAAGTGACAAGGCAGGTGATTGCTTCTGAAAGCTTTGTCTTCACTTGGCTCAGGACAGACACCAGAAAAATCCTTGTCACAAGATTCTTATGAATGGGTGACACCTGCTGGACAAAATAAATGGGACTTTGGGGGAAAAAACATCTCCCTAGAACCTTATTACCATAGGAAACTGAACTCAAAACCAGCCACAGCTTCCTTTAAAAAGAAAACAACAACAACGACAAACAAGATAGAACAAAACAAGGCACCATCCAACCTAGACTTGGAACACTTCCAGGACTCAGACACCCAGAACTTCTTTGGGCCACCTCTTCCTGTGTCTCCCTAGCTTTATCTTAAAGAATGTCTTCCCCCTTTTTAAGCTGTATTCACTACCCCTCATCCTGTTACTACAGCCCCTGATAAAGAGACCCTCTTCATCTTGACTGTATGCTCTCTGTAAGTACTGCAGTGTTGCTATTAGGTCTCCAGGCTGAACAACTCCAGCTCTTTAAGCCTGTCCTCACAGGGAAGGTCCTTGTCATCCCTCATCCTCTTCAAGGCTCTCCTCTGGACATGCTTGAATAACAGGTCCCTGCTTTTCTTTGGCTGAGGACCCCAGAGCCAAACAGTACTCCAGATGTGGTCTCACTAGACTAAACTGGAGGCTCTCAGGATCTAAAAAGCAGAAAGATTTTCTTTGTATTCCTCTCTTTTTTCAAGACATTGTAAATTCCATGTTTCCCAGGCCAGGATTCTCCTATTTTCTTTCATCCTGTCCTGATTTAAGCAAAAGACATAGTACTAAGAGCACCATGCATTACAATTTACACCTGTCTAACAGCTCAAGTAGAAAAACCTTTAATACAAATATTCTCCAACTGCAATTGCACAAGAAGGTCTGACCCACTACAACCTCTCTTACCAATACATTTATGCCAGTTGCTAAAGACAGTAGATTTACGAGCAAGATAGCAAGGATGTAATATTTCAGACCTCATCATCAGCATCATCCAGTAAAAGTCTAAGAGAGAAGATATTTGAATACTTTCAGCCAAAATAATTCCTTCAGAATTATTCAGGTGAACTTTAGGAGTTAACAATCTTTTTAGTCTGGAGAAGAGAAGACTGAAAGGGGATTTCATCAATGAGGGCTGAGGGTCAGGAGAGGGGGGACAGGCTCTGCTCACTTGCTCCCTGTGGTAGGACAAGAAGCAATGGATGTAAGCTGCAGCACAGGAGGTTCCACCTCAACACAAGGGGGAACTTCTTTACTGTAAGGGTCAGAGCATTGGAACAGACTCCCCAGAGAGGTTGTGGAGTCTCTTTCTCTGGAGCCTTTCAAGGCCTGTCTGGATGTGTTCCTGTGTGACCTGAGATAGACTGTATGGTCCTGCTCTGGCAGGAGGGGTTGGACTCAGTGATCTCTTTTGGTTCCCTTCCAACCCCTGACATTCTGTGATCCTGTGTCTCTAACACTCAGTGAATGTTCTAGATGCAAGAGATTACAATACCTTGCAAAAACAAGCTCTGCAGTATTGTACATGCTATGAAAATAAAGCCACATCAATGACAAGGTGCTTTGCTGCCTGACAAGAGATGCAAAGAAACAACAGAAGCAAAGAAAAGAATTAGACTTTTTTTTTTTTAATAGGTAAAAATCATCCTAACTGCATGAAGAATAAAGTTTGGATCTGAACTTCTCTCAGAAAATGTATTCCCAAAAAATTTATGGAGAACAGTTTAGAAGAACAGTGTCTGGAAACTTAGTAAACTTCAAATCTTTTGATAGCACCTTATAACAAATAACTGTAAGGCAAATATCCCAGGCTGAAAATCTCAGGTAGGTTTAATAGATGGAGTTGAAGGGAATTATGAGCACATTTGTGCAGCATTGTACATCATGCCTAATATAACCAGGAGTTGTATTTCATAGAATCATAGAATCAAACAGGCTGGAAGAGACTTCCAAGATCATCCAGGTCCACCTAGCACCCAGCCCTAGACAATGAATTAGACCAAGGCACTAAGCAGCACAAAAGTGCCATCCAGGCTTTCTTCAACACTTCCAGGGATGGCGACTCCACCACCTCCCCGAGCAGCCCATTCCAAGGCCAATCACTCTCTCTGACAACAACTCCCTCCATCCATCTTGGACCTCCCCTGGCACAACTTCACACTGTGTCCCCTTGTTCTGATGCTGGTTGCCTGGCAGAAGAGACCAACCCCACCTGGCTACAGCCTCCCTTCAGTCAGTTGTAGACAGCAGTGAGCTCTGCCCTGAGCCTCCTCTTCTGCAGGCTGCACACCCCCAGCTCCCTCAGCCTCTCCTCACAGGGCTGTGCTCCAGGCCCTTCACCAGCTTCGCTGCCCTTCTCTGGACATGTTCCAGTACCTCAAAATCTCTCTTGAATTGTGGAGCCCAGAACTGGACACAGGACTCAATATGTGGCCTGACCAGAGGTGGTATCCCCAGATTTCTTAGGACTATGAAATGGTTAGCAAGGGTTTTCCAGGATGAGCACAGAAGTTGATGCTGACACTTTCCTTGGTGGAGTAGGACCTGAACATTTCTCAGTTTTGAACCTCAGCTCTTACTGAGGCTGAACAGAACACAATGTGAAACATTGTGGGTTAAAGCTCAAGTAAGCATGCTTCCCCCAAATTTCATGGGGCTATGAAATGGTTGCCAAAGGACTGCAAGGAGTAAAAGCAGTATTCAGTGCCAGCACCTTCCCTGGTGGAGCAGGAGCTGGACATTTTCAGTTCAAGATTCAAGAAGCTGAAGTTTTCACGGACAGTCTTTCCTCTTTTGCACAGTGAAATGAGTCACAAAGACCTAGAATCACACATGGCAGGCAGACCACCTCTGTTAAACACTGTAAGTGCAGTGAAATTCAGTCACATCTCAACACAGAGCTTGGAGAGACTAGAGAAAATGTCACAAAGCAAAACTGCTCCTTCCCCAATCTGTTCCCAAACTTCACTAGCAAATTAGCACATCTGCCTGGGAAGTTCCCTTCCTTTGTCAGCCTAATATCAGATCTCAAAGGTGCAAGGGAGGAAGGTTGCTCTGTAGATGGGCCTTGCTCTGTTGGCTTACCAGACAAGGATGCTGGTCAGAAGCTCAAAGATCATACAGACTCAGCATCCCCAGATACTATTCCTTGGTGAGGCCACACCTTGAGCACTGAGTTCAGTTTTGGGGCTTTTACTACAAGAATGATGTTGAGGTGCTGGAGTGGGTCCAGAGCAAAACTGCTCCTTCCCCAATCTGTTCCCAAGCTTCACTAGCAAATTAGCACATCAGCCAGGAAAGTTCACTTCCTAATATCAGTTCTCAAAGGTGCAAGGGAGGAAGGCTGCTCTGTAGATGGCCCTTGTTCTGTTGGCTTACCAGACAAGGATGCTGGTCAGAAGCTCAAGGATCATACAGACGCAGCATCCCCAGACACTATTCCTTGGCAAGGCCACCCCTTGAGTACTGGGTTTGGTTTTGGGGCTTTTACTACAAGAAGGATGTTGAGGAGTGGGTCCAGAGAAGAGAGAGAGGCTAGAGAGACGTGCAGCAGTCAAGAGAGATGGCAGAGAGGCTAGAGAGAAGTGCAGTTCAGGCAATGCCCCAAGAAGAAGCAACTCCATTATCTATGTTTGGATTCTTGTTCTTATACTTCTCAGCAAGCCTATGAGGGAAGTAGACATCAGCACTGTTTCTCTTTCATAGCCTGTGATCTAATCCTTCATACCAAAACGTTCTAGCTAGCTCCAAACTAGTACAGAAATACACTTGGAGAAATGGAGAGAAATGGACCTGCTCCATGAAGAAATGGAGAAAATCTATTCTGAATCAAGCCTTTTGGTCTCAAATATTCTAGGATTCTAAACAACATCACTAGAACAGACCCATTCATTTGGATACTCATTCTTGTGCATCTATGTTGTTCCTAACTGTAGTTGTAATGGAATTGAAGGAAGAATATAGTACCAAACCTCCCCCAAGAAACCTTGCTTTCACACAGTTTACAGTATGTGCAGTCAGTTGTAGAGTTGAAGATGTATAAAAAGCATTTGAAGGCTCACATAAAGCATGTCAGACTTTCAGGGGAATCAGGAGTTAATAAGTCCTAAATAAGCATTAAAAAAACAGTTGTTAATAATCAAGATTTTCTGACATTCCCTCACTACAAGCTACTATTGAGGAATTTGATTCAGCATATCCAAAGATCTATTTTTAAGACCAAGTCCTATTTGTTTCTCCCAGCTGTAAACTTGCAGACCTTTAATTAGTCTTGTTAAATTAGTGATTGTTTATTTTGCTTGCAGCTATTTACTAAAATTAAACTTTATGCATATATTTGAAACAAAGCCCCTCAGAGCATTACTTCTAAGCCAAACAGATAAACAAAACAGTTGTCTGGTGAGGTTTTTTGGGGGGGGAAATGTAACTAAACTGCTGAATTTACTGCCTCTGGGTATTGTGAGTCATAGGCACTTGGAGATGTGTCCTGGCTGGACTTAGAACAGAAATGTGATACCTTTCTTGCACTGAGATATTGCTGTGGTAGATGACAGAATCACAGAATCAGTCAGGGTTGGAAGGGACCACAAAGATCACCTAGTTCCAAGCCCCCTGTCATGGGCAGAGACACCTCACACTAGATCAGGCTGTCCAGAGCCTCATCCATTGATGAAGTTGGGGAGGGGACTGGAGCACAGCCCTGTGAGGAGAGGCTGAGGGAGCTGGGGGTGTGCAGCCTGCAGAAGAGGAGGCTCAGGGCAGACCTCATTGCTCTCTACAGCTGACTGAAGGGAGGCTGTAGCCAGGTGGGGTTGGTCTCTTCTGTCAGGCAACCAGCAGTAGAATTAGGGGACACAGTGTGAAGTTGTGGCAGGGCAGGTCTAGGCTGGATGTTAGGAGGAAGTTGTTGGCAGAGAGAGTGATTGGCATTGGAATGGGCTGCCCAGGGAGGTGGTGGAGCTGCTGTCCTTGGAGGTGTTGAAGAAAAGCCTGGATGGGGCACTTAGTGCCATGGTGTGGTTGATTGTCTAGGGCTGGGTGCTAGGTTGGCCTGGATGAGCTTGGAGGTCTCTTCCAACCTGGTTGATTCTATGATTCTATGATCTCCAGGGATGAGGCTACGAGGATGATGAGGGCACCTGAGCACTGCCTGATGAGGAGAGGCTGAGGGACCTGGAGCTGTTTAGTCTGGAGAAGAGAAGACTGAGAGGGGATTTAATCAATGTTTATAAATATCTGAGGGCTGTGGGTCAGGAGAGGGGGGACAGGCTCTGCTCACTTGCTGCATGGGATAGGACAAGGAGCAATGGATGGAAGCTGCAGCACAGGAGGTTCCAGCTCAACACAAGGGGGAAGTTCTTTACTGTAAGGGTCACAGAGCACTGGAACAGACTCCCCAGAGAGAGGCTGTGGAGTCTCCTTCTCTGGAGCCTTTAAAGGCCTGTCTGGATGTGTTCCTGTGTGACTTCAGATAGACTGTATGGTCTTGCTCCTGCAGGGGGGTTGGACTTGGTGATCTCTTTGGGTCCCTTCCAACCCCTGACATCCTGTGATCCTCTAAGCCTCACAACAGAGGATTTCCAGCCCTTGGATCATTTTCTTTGTCCCTCTCTGGACTTGCTCCAAGAGGTCCATGAAGCACAAGCCATGAAGTCTACTAGTTAGTTCCTGTGATCCTGTGACCCGAGTGGCTTTTGTGAGCCAGTACTCAGTCAATATATTTGACCTTGCCTCAGATCCAGCCTGTCAATATCCCTCTGCAGAGCCTTTCTACCCTCAATCAGTCAGCACTCTTACCCAGTTTGGTATTATTTGCACACTCATTGAGCATGCACTCTATCCCCTCAGCCAGATCTCAAAGATACTAAAGAGAACTGACCCAAATACCGAGCCCTGGGGAACAGCACTTGTGACCAGCTGGAAACTGGACTTAGTTCACCATCACACCATCTCACAGAATCATAGATTCAACCAGGTTGGAAGAGACCTCCAACATCATCCAGCCCAACCTAGCACACAGCCCTTGCCAATCAATTAGATCATGGCACTAAGTGCCCCATCCAGGCTTTGCTTCAACACATCCAGGGACAGTGACTTCATCACCTCCCTGGGCAGCCCATTCCATTGCCAATCACTCTCTCTGCCAACAACTTCCTCCTAACATCCAGCCTAGACCTGCACCAGCACAACTTGAGGCTGTGTCCTCTTGTTCTGTTGCTGGTTGCCTGGGAGATTTGTGCCATGCAATGAGTTTTGACAGTCCATTTTGACAGACAGGCATCATATGTATATCGACTGCTGCTTCAGTGATGGCCAGATGCTGAAAGGTGCAACAGGACCAAGAAAGAAGTTAAAATCTTTGTGCTACTTTGTTCACCTTCCAGAGTTTATTTCTTGAGTTCTATTCTGGATGTTTTCCTATTTCTCTTCTTTGATGAAAGCAAAACTAAACCTTACCTTTGGATAAGACCTGCGAACTATACCTAGACTGCCCATCTAGCTCAAATATCTTACTTAGACTTACTTCTAGAAAGGGTCTGCTAAATATTTGCCTTTCCAATTCTAGTTCATCTTTTCAGTTTGCTGAAAAGGCTCATCATACAAATATGTAGGGTTTGGAAACAATGGAGCATTTCATTTGGACAATGTGGAATGGAAAAAGATGATTTATTACAACTTTCACCTTTTAGCAAGTTGAGTTCAACTTGTGTTTACAACAATGAGTCATCTGTTGGCAGTGTATCATTTGGGTAGGTGAGTTTAAGCAGAAAATAAAAATCTCAACCATCCATAAGGATTGATTCTTAAACTCTTTATCATTTGCATTTGGATTGCTCAACCAGTTTCTTCAAGAAGAGAAAGGGTTGTTAATTTTTCAGCTGAACAAATGTGGAATGGGTTGAAACCTATAAATCAGTTAGTGAATGATCATGAATAACTTCTTCCTCTACATGAATTGGTTTTTTTGCTGTTTCATCTTAATTATCATGTTGCCAAGTAGAATGCCAATGCAGGGGCCTTGGTATAGTTTTCTCACAGTTGCTGTTCCTACTTGTGGCCTTAGAGAGAGTATCATGGAATCATAGAATGTCAGGGGCTGGAAGGGACCTTGAAAGCTCATCCAGTCCAACCCCTCTGCCACAGCAGGATCTCCTATACCAGATCACACAGAAAGGTGTCCCAGGCAGGTTTTGAATACCTCCAGAGAGGGAGACACAGTTCCCCCGGGCAGCCTGTTCCAGTGTTCCATCACCCCCACATGGAAAAAATCCTCCAATGAAACTTCCTATGCCTCAGCTTCCACCCATTGCCCCTTGTTCTGTCACTGGGCATCACCCAGGAGAGCCTGGCTCCAGCCTCCTGGCACTCACCTGCACATATTGATTACCATTGATAAGGTCACCTCTCAATCTCCTCCTCTCCAAGCAGCACAGCCCCAGCTCCCTCAGGCTCTCCTTGTAAGAAAGCTGTTCCATTCCCTTTAGCATCTTTGTGGCTCTGTGCTGGACTCCCTCAAGCATTTCTATGTTCCTCCTGAACTGGGAGGGCCAGAACTGGACACAGTACTCCAGATATGGTCTCACCAGGCAGAGTAGAGGGGCAGGAGAGCCTCTCTCAACCTACCAGCCACAGCCCTTCTGATACACCCCAGAATGGCATTGCCCCTCCTGCCTACAGGAGCACATTTCTGGCTCATGTTCAACCTCCCAATAACTTGGACCCCCAGATCCTTTTCCCTCCGCTGCCTTCCAACAGATCAGTCCCCAAACTATCCTGATCCCTGGGGTTGTTCTTTCCCAGGTGCATATGTTTTAAATTTCCCAGTAAATATGTTTCAAGTCTCTTTCATCATCCCCTTTTTCACTGTCTCCACATTAAGAAAACCATCCTATTTCCTGCACTTAGAGAACCACACTGCACATTCTCATTTATCACCAAATGCTTCATTTCATGTCTGTTTTTTATGAATCATACAACAGATGAAATCTCTTCTTGTAGTTTTTAAGTGTATGCAGTAACTACTATCCAGCTTTTAAATGTATGCAGACTATGAAAAGCAGCTCTTCGTTTCTTCAACACACTTCAATTTCTCCAGTCATGTTAAAACTTACTTAAAACAAGAGTTTGACAGTGTGAGTACAATTAATTGTCATTTGGGAAGTATTAACCTAGCCTTGTGGGTATCCCAGTTAATAGTGTCACTGCTACCTTCACAGTTCTCTTTTCTTAAACAGATGGGCTGCAGAACATTAAAGCGCAGAATAGGCTCAGCTAAAACTGGAATACAAGTTCTGAGCATTATTATTGTGTGACTACTATTATTGGATATCTAAATACTCAGAAGCCTCCAACTAATTATGGAGATGTCATTACGATAGGGACAGCCAAAATTCATAGCAGATACGGTGGGGTTGTTACTCAAATATATACAATCACAGAACCATAGAATCATAGAATCAGTCAGGTTGGAAGAGATGCCCAAGCTCATCCAGGCCAACTTAGCACCCAGCCCTAGACAATCAACCACACCATGGCACTAAGTGCTCCAGACAGGCTTTGCTTCAACACTTCCAGGGATGGCGACTCCATCACCTCCCTGGGCAGCCCATTCCAATGCCAATCACTCTCTCTGCCAACAACTTCCTCCTAACATCCAGCCTAGACCCCCCATGGCACAACTTGAGACTGTGTCCCCTTGTTCTGTTGCTGCTTGCCTGGCAGAAGAGACCAACCCCACCTGGCTACAGACTCCCTTCAGGTAGTTGTAGACAGCAATGAGCTCTGCCCTGAGCCTCCTCTTCTGCAGGCTGCACACCCCCAGCTCCCTCAGCCTCTCCTCACAGGGCTGTGCTCCAGGCCCCTCACCAGCTTCATTGCCCTTCTCTGGACACATTCCAGTATTTCAACATCCATTTTGAATTGAGGAGGCCAGAAGTGGACACAGGACTCAAGATGTGGCCTGAGCAGTGCTGAGTACAGGGGCAGAATAACCTCCCCTGTCCTGCTGGCCACACTGTTCCTGATCCAGGCCAGGATGCCATTGGCTCTCTTGGCCACATGGGCACATTGCTGACTCATGTTCAGCTACTATCTACCAGCATCCCCAGGTCTCTTTCTGCCTGGCTGCTCTGCAGCCACTCTCTCCTCACTCTCTCTTGTGGGTGGAACTAGATGATCCTTGTGGTCCCTTCCAACCTTGACTGATTCTATGATGGTTGATAAGACCTACTTATTCAATACAGAGCTGAACTTTTCATGCATTTGTATGATATATTGAAGCCATGGCAAAGATTTGTGTCTCCAATTGTTCAGATGTTACCTGAGATTTAGAATCATAGAATGGTTTAGGTTGGAAGGGACATCAAGGATCATCCAATTCTAACCCCCTGCCATAGGCAGGGACACCTCCCACTGGAACAGGTTGCTCAAGGACTCATCCAACCTGGCCTTGAACACCTCCAGCAAAGGAGCAGCCACAACCTCCCTGGGCAACCTGTGCCAGAGTCTCATCACCCTCACTGCAAAGAACCCTTTCCTAACATCTAATTTGAATCTCTCCTCTGCCAGTTTAAACCCATTTCTCCTTGTCCTGTCATTACAAGACCTTGTCAAAAGTCCCTCCACACCCCTCCTGTAGGCCTCCTTCAGATACTGGAAAGGTACTTCAAGGTCTCCTCAAAGCCTTCTCTTCACCAGGCAGAAGAGCTCCAATTTTTGTAGCCTGTCCTCAGAGCAGAGCTGCTCCACCCTTTTAGAATCTTGGTGGCCTCCTCTGGACTGGCTCAAACAGTTCCAAGTCCTTCTTGTGTTGGAGGCTCCAGAACTGCACACAGGACTCCAGGTGGGGTCTAAGGAGAGCAGAGCAAAGGGGGAGAATCCCCTCCCTTGCCCTGCTGCCCACACTGCTCTTGCTGCAGCCCAGCACACAGTTGCTGTCTGGGCTGCACTCACACTGCAGGCTCAGGTTGAGCTTTTCTTCAGCCCAGACCCCCAGGTCCTGTTCCTCAGGGCTGCTCTCAGCCATTCCTCACTCAGCCTGGAGTTGTGCTTGGGATTGCGTCCACTCAGGTGTAGGACCTTACACTTGGCGTCATTGAATGTCATGAGGCTGGCCTGGGCCCACCTCTCCAGCCTGTCCAGATCCCTCTGGATGACATCCCTGCCCTCTGGCAAGTCAACTGTGCCACACAGCTTGGTGTCATCTGCAAACTTGCTGAGGGTGCATGCAATACCGGTGGTATAAATGGACACAAAACAATCCAATTACACGGAAACACAAATTACTTCTAGAAAGGGAGAACGAAACAGTTGGAAGTGGGAAGAAGAAGACTGGAAAGAGAAGTGACAGAGGAAAAAAAAAGAAGAAGAAGAAGAAAACAAACCACAGAACTGAATTATGTGAAGAGCGTTTCCTGAGCCTCTGGTCAAAAGTAGCAAATGGAATGTCCTAGGCACCACACAGAGAACAGACACACCAGTCCCAGCCTCAGGAGGTTTGCAGTTGCCTTGTCAGGCAGGCAGATGGGCTTAAACAAAGAAACATGAGCTAGCTGGGAAAACAAGGCAACAATAAAACAAGGATTTAGCATAAAAGCAGCTATGCCTGTATGGGGTGTGTTGGTAGTAGAGATGTGAAGCACCAGCAATAAAAAAACCTATCTATTGTAGTGATGCCTGTTCTACTTTAGGTCATAGGCAAGGCAGCAGAGTTCCACTGTACAGCTCAGCTGCAGAAGTAATTTGTTGAGCAACTGGAAAGGAAGAATAAAACTCAACAGCTAAAGTGCTTTAATTCCCTAGCACTTGGTAAGGAAACCATAAAGATCCCCTCAGTTGAGACTTCTATCAAGACTCTTCATATACTTAGGAAAGAAGTGTGATTCATTTTTCACTGGCAACATGGCAGGTTGCAGCCAATGTACATTAACTTCATTGAGTATTTTCACTTGTTTTTTTAGCATGGAAATGGTGTCCATTGTCAATTATTTATTCTCTTCCACTAGTGGTTTTGAGTTTAGTATTTTACTGGAGAACTACAAACTGAAGATGGAAAATACCTTATTCTCTGTATAGTCTAATAATTTTTCTTTGTGCTTTCCAAAACAGCACAAACTTCTTCACAGTTAACTTCTTATCACTTGGAATGGTTTGGTCATGACTTCATCAGTGCTTCTTGGCACTTGCTGTTTTAATCACTCTAAACAAAGCTGCCAGGGTTCTATCCCAGAGAACATTAGCCTTTAGATGTGCAGCTACTGACCCTTCAGTGTGAGGTCGTCTCAGGCTCATGTATCAAGTAAAAAGCCACTGTTGGCCTAGTCTCACCCTTACTTTTGCAACAAGAGATCACTGACTTCTGACTCATTTATCAGCTGCTGAAGATTTGTTTGTTTGTTTTTCCTTTTATTGTACCAAATGTTTCTTAGATGTCTGCAAACTTTGTTTTCATTTTGTTTCTGGGTTTTTGTTTTTTTTCCTGCAAATGTGTTTTCCTGCAGAGTTTTCTGAAGCAGTCATCATCTCTCCTTTCTCAGATCCTTGTGTTTTGGGACACAAAATTCAAGTAGTGACCTATCTACTGCCAGATGTAAGATAACACTTTTTTTTTTTTTTTTGTAGCACAGGGGAAAAATATGCCCAGAGCCACAGATTTCTAAGAAATTCAGTTGCTTATTCCAGGAATAATATTCCTGGTGTACACCGTGCTGAAGCCATGACCGCTGGGTGCTCTGTTTGCTCACATATGCTCACAGCATGGGCAGCACTTCCACAAGCTATGCACTCTCAGCTCCAGCCAGTTTGCTCACTCACTAAGTTATATTGAATGCTTTGCATCAAGCATAACTACACCTTGAAGAGCCATTGTCCCACGTTCCTTTCGTGCCTGAAATCAGTCACACCTGAGGACAGTTCTCTCAGTGTGACATCCCATTATGCCAGCCACTACTCACAAACGAAAGCTGAAGGTACTTCACCAAACAAGAGAAAAAGAATGGTAGTTCAGTGACAAGCTGGGGGTACTGATGGATAGTAGCAGAACATGAGCCAGCAGTGTGCCCAGGTGGGCAGGAGAGCCAGTGGCATCCTGGCCTGGATCAGGAAGAGTGTGGCCAGCAGGACAGGGGAGATTATTCTGCCTCTGTACTCAGCACTGGTCAGGCCACACCTTGGCCTCCTCAATTCAAAAGGGATGTTGAGGTATTGGAAGGTGTCCAGAGAAGGGCAATGAAGCTGGTGAGGGGCCTGGAACACAAACCCTATGAGGACAGGCTGAGGGAGCTGGGGGTGTGCAGCCTGCAGAAGAGGAGGCTCAGGGCAGAGCTCATTGCTGTCTACAACTACCTGAAGGGAGGCTGTAGCCAGGTGGGGGTTGGTCTCTTCTGCCAGGCAACCAGCAACAGAACAAGGGGACACAGTCTCAAGTTGTGCCATGGGAGGTCTAGACTGGATGTTAGGAGGAAGTTGTTGGCAGAGAGAGGGATTGGCATTGGAATGGGCTGCCCAGGGAGATGATGGAGTCACCGTCCCTGGAGGTGTTGAAAAGACTGGATATGCTGGATTGGAGGAGCTTGGAGGTCTCTTCCAACCTGATTGATTCATTCTATGATTCTATGAAAACAATTAGGTATTTGCATGCTTAGAGCTGCAAAAACAGTAGTTGAAAAAAAACACTATCACCATGCAAGGTACACTTGCTTGATGGAGTAATTTCAGACTGAGCCCGATCCTAGAGATGAGAAAAAGTGGAATATCTTCTTTCTTTTGAGTAACTTCCTTTCCTCCCAACCACACTTTCTAGTCTGGGAATACCTGACTAGACACAATATATCTGTGTTTTGTGAAATGCTAAATAATATTTGATCTGCCTTAGGCTGATCCCTGAAATGAATCACAGAATCACAGGATCAGCGAATCATAGGATCAGAGAATCGGTCAGGGTTAGAAGGGACAACAAGGATAATCAAGTTCCAACTCCCCTGCCATGGCCAGGGACACCTCACACTAGATCAAGCTGTCTAGAGCCTTATCCAGACTGGCCTTAAACACCTCCAGGGACGAGGCTTCCACCACCTCCCTGGGGAACCAGTTCCAAGGTCTCACCACCTTCATGGTGAAGAACTTCTTCCTAATTTCAAACCAATGACATGTGCCTACTGTATCTGATAACAAATCCATTTTAATAATACACTGATCTAAATCCTTAATGTTCTTTTAAAATAAACAAATTTGGATTAGCTCTTGCATACACAGTCAGAGAAAAGAAACCCAAAGAAAGCACTGTTTTGCACAGGAAGTTTGCAGCGGAGTTTAAAGCTTAAGCCTGGCTTTCTGCCAAGCCACTGTTCTGAGTCTGAACCTCATAGGCATCCTTTCAACTTCCCATTTATAGTCAAAATTGTAGCCTATTTCCATACTTAAGAGTTTGTAACAATTGAACTTGATCCTAGCCCCAATTCTGTCTCCTATTCTGCCACGACCACAGAAAAAGGGACAAAATGTTTCTGTTTAATTAATCACATCAACGGACACTCAAACACAAGTGACTGCGCTTCCTGACTTGCTCCAGTGGACTCTGTCTATGTGTAAGGGTGAAAACACATCTGATCTAATTTGCTTTACCATATAAACCCCTCACCTCTTCTGAAGGAGCAAGTAGTAACATGTGGCACCAGTTACAACTCTGAAAAAGCTGACATGATCCTTCTTCTGTCCCACCCATTTACTTAGGACTATAGAGGATTCCTGCAGTAAACTGCTCTTCAAACACTAATTTAAAACAGTTCTGTTCACCCACCTGATGTGTAAGTAGGGGAAAAAAAGTATGGTTTAGTACGTACTGAATAAAATATGGCAAAAAAAGGACAAATGATTCAAGGCTGGAATTTACCCAGCTAGAGCAAGGCACTTCAGCAATCACACTACGTTCTATAGCAATCTGCCACCAAGAACAGCGAACAGTAAGACCACATGGGAGTTAAAACTATGCATCACTATGCAGCAGATTGGGAGTACCTAACTCTGACAAATACCTGAAGATCTCTGTTTGTCTGCACGTTCAGAATATCCTCATAATTGAAATCAAACATAGCCCATGTCTTGAAGAAACCAACTCATAGAATGGTAGGGGTTGGTAGGGACCTCTGGAGGTCATTGAGTCCAACCCCCTTGCCCAAACAAGATCACCTTGTACATGTAAAGGGGAGTCTGGAAAGTCTCTAGAGAAGGAGACTCCACAACCTCTCTAGGCAGCCTGCTCCAGGGCTCCATCACCTTCACAGAAAAGAAGTTCTTGCTTATATTGAAGTGGAACTTCCTGTGTTCCTGTTTGTGTCCATTGGTCTGTTCTGCCAGGCAAGTAGCAATAGAACAAGGGGAAACAGCCCCAGGTTGTGCCAGGGAAGGTATAGGCTGGATGTTAGGAGGAAGTTGTTGGCAGAGAGTGATTGGCATTGGAATGGGCTGCCCAGGGAGGTGGTGGAGTCACCATCCCTGGAGGTGTTCAAGAAAAGACTGGATGGGGTGCTTAGGATCATAGATTCAACCAGGTTGGAAAAGACCTCCAAGATCATCCAGTTCAACCCAGCACCCAGCCCTAACCAGTCAACTAGACCATGGCACTGGATGAGGCATTTAGTGTCACGGTGCAGATGACTGGATAGGGCTGGGTGCTAGTTTGGACTGGATGAGCTTGGAGGTCTCTTCCAACCCGGCTGATTCTATTCTATTCTAATCTATCACACCATTGCAGAGACTGGTCTCTTCTTCTTGACATCCACTCTCAGGATATTTATAAACATTACTAATATCTTCTCTTGGTCTGCTCTTTCCCACTGTCATTTCCCTCTTTGAGAGCTTACCCTCTGCACTGTAGGAAAGAGTTTGAAAGGAAAAAGTGGACCATGAGAAAGCTTTTCAATAACAGGGATAAAAATCCCTCATTTCCAAATTGCCTTTTCCCTGTAATCAAGTTCCACATGAAGGCTGTCATCAGAATAACATGACAGCCAATATCTCACACGAGACAATTCTTTGTAGGAGTTTTGCCTGGACTCAAAAGCTCCAATGTCTCTCATCTACTGCCATTGCTTTGATTAGCTGTTTCTTTTTATCTCAGCTTCTGATGCTATCAAAGTCATGGCAGCAGGTAGTAAGAAAGGTAGGGGGGCTTATGAGGAGGGGGTTGTCTGCTTGGTTTCATTGAAATTGTCCTTTGTTGTTGTCCAAATATTTTTATCTGGGTGACTTGTGAGGGAATTGTCTGTTAAAAAACAACTGCTGCTCTCCGAAGTGTTTCAAACCGCTGAATGCCAGAAAGTGGGGGTGGGATGGGAGGAGTTCAGCTGGCAAAAATCTGTGCCATGGAAAAAATATTTTCAGTAAAATACTAAGCTTTTTTTTTTTCCTTTTCTTTCAGTTTAGTTTGCTTTTTCTTTTATGGAAAAGTAGCCAGTGCTATTTTTCATTCTCTGACCCACTTGTAATGTCCTGGAGAGCTCTCTTCTGTGTGCTGAACTACACTTTTTGGCCAAGTGAAGAAATTGGTCTCTCAGATATATATCCCCAGTTCAGATTATTTATATTATAATGGAAGACTTTGGATGTTTTCAGCCCACATTGGCTCACATCCAATCCATGTAACAGGAGGAGAAGTCTGGAGGACAGAGTTCTGCACACACATTCAAAGGGCAAGAAGTTTGTTTACACTGAAACACTACAAAGTAATGTCAAGAACTAATTCGGGGGTCACTAGCAGCTTGGCTGCAGGCCCATGTGTGGATACTCACAGGCCTTTGGCAGACTTGGAGCAGTGTTAAAACAAGCTGGCTAGACCTTTTGCTGATGGTATGTACCTGTCAGACCCCTGCCTCTTTTCAAGCCCTGACAACAGAAAAAAAATCTCAGGAAACTCAACTCAGACCTAAGAGATTAAATTGCTATGCTGGCCTCCCCCAGCTCAGGACCTAGGCTGTGATCAGGTTGGGTGTTGGTGACTTTGGAGCAGCAAAGTCTAGAGGAAGAAGGGATTTGAGGGAGGTCATGAGCATCAAGAGCATTGTGGCCAGCAGGGCAAGGGAGGGGATTCTGCCTCTTTGCTCTGCTCTCCTGAGACCTCACCTGGAGTCCTGTGTGCAGTTCAGGAGACTCCAACACAAGAAGGACATGAACCAGCTGGAGTGAGACCAGAAGAGGCCATGAAGATGCTCAGAGGGCTGCAGCAAGGAGCAATGGGTGTAAGCTGCAACAAAAGAGGTTCCACCTCAACACAAGAGGGAACTTCTTTACTGTAAGGGTCACAGAGCACTGGAACAGGCTCCCCATGTAGGTTGTGGAGTCTCCTTCTCTGAAGCCTTTCAAGGCCTGTCTGGATGTGTTCCTGTGTTAGATAGGATTGTCCTGCTCTGGCAGGGGGTTGGACCGGATGATCTCCTTGGGTGCCTCCCAACACCTAATATCCTGTGAGCCTGTGATGTTTATAGGTGCAAGTAACTCAGGTAACTTTTTTCTGCTTGATTTAATCATCTGCAGAACCAACCTCTTCCACGTGGGTGTTTAATGCTTGCAATCAGTCTTCATGGACATAATATTTTTAGGCATCTACAAAGTTTCCTTAAAGTATACTGTAGATAATTCATCACCACATAACAATTAATGTTTGACACTTCTGCCTTATGACCATTTCTTGACAAAGGGTGAGATGACCACATCATCTCTGACATAGTATCACAGAATCCCAGAACCTTAGAGGTTGGAAGGGATCTCCAGATACCATTGAGTCCAACGTCCCTGCCAAGGCAGGATCCCCTAGGGTAGGTCACTCAGGAACACATCCAGGTAGGTTTTGAAAGTCTCTAGAGAAGGAGTCTCCACATCATCTCTGAGCAGCCTGCTCCAGGGCTCTGTCACACTCACTGTAAAGAAGCTTCCCCTCGTGTTGAGCTGAAACCTTCTATGTTCCAGTTTGTAGCTCTTGTTCCTTGTCTTATTGCTGCTGACCACCAAAGAGATTGGCCCCATCCACTTGACACCCACCTCTCAGATATTTGCACATTGATCAGACTTCCTCTCAGTCTTTTCTTCTCCAGACTCAACAGCCCCAGGGCTCTCAGTCTCTCTCCATAGGGGAAGATGCTCAAGTCCCCCAGTCATTCTCACAGCTCTCCACTGGACTCTCTCCAGCAGGTCCCTCTCTCCTCATCTAAGGAGCCCAAAACTGGACACAGGATTCCAGGCGTGGTCTCATCAGAGCAGACTAGATGAGAAAAACCTTCCTGGACCTTCTGTCCACACTTTCCCTGATTCACCCCAAGATGCCATTGCCTCTCTTGGCCACAAGAGCACATCACTGGCCCATGCAGAACTTGCTGTGTACCAGAATTCAAAGGTCTTTCTCCACGAAGCTGATTCCTAGCAGGGCAGCCTGCAGCCTGTACTGGTGCCTGTTGTTATTCCTCCCCAGATGGAGTACCCTGCACTTGTCCTTACTGAATTTCAGGAGGTTTGCCTTCACCCAGATCTCCAGTCTGTCCAGATCTCATTGTCAGTAGAGTGAAGAGTATTAACTTTGAGAAATAACCTAACCCTGACAACTTAAAGCGCTTCCTAGGATACCTACCTGTAGTTTCTAAACAGACAATTATACTCAAGAAATACAGGGATTTAGATATATGGGAATACTTGGGAATACTCTGGAAGAGCAAAATCCAAATGAAAGATTTGAGTGGAACTTGCTGACTGTATGGACCCATTTCTAAGACACAGAAAAAGACTGTATTTGTATAGAAGAATCTGAATGAATAGAATTTAAAGAGTCTTCTCTTTAGCTTAGGTGAAAAATATGCTCAGAATCTATTGTCTATTTATTTCACACCAGATGGAAAAACAGGCTGGGCAGAGAAAGAATAGAGAAAGACTTGGAAGTGGTGGTTGTTGAGAAGATTGACAGGCGCTGGCGACGTGTGCTCACAGCCCAGAATCCATCCATGTCCTGAGCTGATCCCCAGCAGCCCGAGTAGCAGATTGAGGGAGGGAATTCTGCCCCTCTGACCCACTCTGCTGAGCCCCACCTGGAGTGCCCTGTCCAGCTCTGAAGTACACAACACAAGAGGGACATGAAACTATTAGACTGGGCACAGAGGAGGACACAAAAGATGATCAGAGGGCTGGAGCACCTCTCCTGTGAGGAGAGACTGAGGGAGTTGAGGCTGCTCAGTCTGGAGAGGAGAAGGCTCCCAGGTGACCTTATTGTGGCCTTTCAGTATCTGAAGGGGGCTTACAAGAAAGCTGGGGAGGGACTTAAGCTGTCAGGTAATGATAGGACTTGGGGGGAATGGAACAAAGCTAGAAATGGGTTGTGCTAGTTTGAAGCTAGCTAGAATGTTTTGATGAGAAGAACTAGATTACAGGCTGTGAAAGGGAAATATTGGTGATGTCTGCTGCACTCATAGGCTTGCTGAGATGGTTAAGAACAAGAACACAAACATAGATAACAAAGTTGTTGTCTGGGCTTTGGGCTGAACTTCTCTCACTCTCTCTCTAACCTGACCTGCCGTCTCTGTGACTAATCCATCTGCTTCCTAGCCCCCCCGGCCGACCTTCAAAACTACCTAAACTACCTTTAAACATAAGGCAAGATCTGGGGAAAGGTAGAGAGGTAGGGGGAAGGTGGAAGAGTGGTTGAGAGCCCTTCCTGGGGACTCAGGTTTCTGGGAGGGCTGTTGTGTTTCTGTATTACCTTTTACCTTGTCTGTTTCTGTCTATAACTGTCTATACTGTAACTATCTGCTTGTATATTGTGCTAAGCTGTAAATATAAGCTTCATTCCATTTCCAGAGCCCCTGAGTCTAGTCTGGGTGATTTTCCAAAGTGTAGGGGGACAGGGAACACCCAAACCAACACATGGGTAGATTCTGACTGGATCTTAGGAAGAAGTTCTTCACCATGAGGGTGGTGAGACCCTGGAACGGGTTGCCCAGGGAGGTGGTGGAAGCCCAATCCCAGGTGGTTAATGCCAGGCTGGATGAGGCTCTGGACAGCCTGATCTAGAGTGAGGTGTCCCTGGGCATGGCAGGGGGTTGGAACTAGATGAGCCTTGTGGGCCTGGTCCCTTCCAACCCTGACTGATTCTATGGTTCTGTGATGCTGTCTACAGTTTTGCTCATTGGTTTACTGCTTTGCACTGCCAGCTCCTTTAAATCTGCTCTCATATACTGTTGGACAATTCTTTTGCAGAGCACAAAGCCTGCATAACAGGTTCCAAATCCACAGTTAAAATGTATTGGCACCAGAAGCCAGGTCCACAAGGATATTTATGGCTGTAATTTTTCAGTGACATCAGATGGAAAAAAAGACAATGAAGGTTTTGATGTTCAGAGCCACTGAAATAACCTGAAGAGATGCAGTTTTAAATGTGTGCATCTCTGGAGCAGTTCCAGGCCTGTTTCGTTCAAATTCAGTTTCACAGAATTGTTTAGGTTAGAAAAGACTTTTGAGATCATCAAGTCCCAGCTGAAGGAGGAACCCAGGAGTTTGCATATCAAAGGGCTGCTTGTTTTTATTGTTTGTCGGTATGCACAAGATACACAAAAGCTTCACATCTAATTTGCAGGTTTGACTCTCAACCAGCTGATGAACCTTAGCTAGGAACATCAACAATATCTAAACTCTGTGTTCTGCCAAATATACATTTGAATTATACGAAGCATCAATATGTAAACCAGCTGAAACATCTGAAGGGAGTTCAAAGTACTCCAAAGGACCCCTATTGCCTTCCCTCAGTCTCAGAACCCTGCTGGTTAGAGACATTAAATGCTTGGATTCTTTCTAATGTTTTGTTTTAAAGATTTTATCTGTTTGACTTACTGACAGTACCTAGTTAGTGCTGTCATCCTCAGTCACAGGGGCCTTAGGCTGAAGAAGAATTGCATGTCTTTTAACAGCTGCCTTGGATTTTTTACAGATTTTTCTGTCTAAGCCTAAAGTTTCAAGTCTGTTTTTTGCATGACTTGAAAAGTTTGTCTAGTCAGGTGCTTTTGTGAAACATCCTTGCTGTTTTCTGTCCTGCACATAAGACAGAAGTGTCCCTTTTCACCTCTACTATATTTTGTTGAATGCCAGAGGTTATGAATTCAAATACTTGCATTGTCTGGAACTTGGAAGAAGATGAAGAATGCCTTCCTCTGAGTCACTCATTCTAATTCAGAATCTTAGAAACACAGAATTTTTGCTGTTAGAAAAGATCTCCAAGATTAAGACCAATCATTATCTAATTCTACCAAATCTGGTGCTCCTGATCAGGTGCCCAGAGGAGCTAATGGCATCCTGGCCTGGATCAGGAAGAGTGTGGCCAGCAGGACAAGGGAGATTATTCTGCCCCTGTACTCAGCACTGCTCAGGCCACACCTTGAGTCCTGTGTCCACTTCTAGCCTCCTCAATTCAAGAGAGAGATGCTGAGGTACTGGAAGGTGTCCAGAGAAGGTCAACGAAGCTGGTGAGAGGCCTGGAGCACAGCCCTGTGAGGAGAGGCTGAGGGAGCTGGGGGTGCAGCCTGGAGAAGAGGAGGCTCAGGGGTGATCTCACTGCTGTCTACAACTACCTGAAGGGAGGTTGTAGCCAGGTGGGGTTGGTCTCTTCTGCCAGGCAACCAGCAACAGAACAAGGGGACACAGCCTCAAGTTGTGCCAGGGGAGGTCTAGGCTGGCTGTTACAAGGAAGTTGTTGCCAGAGAAAGTGATTGGCATTGGAATGGGCTGCCCAGGTTGGAAGAGACCTCCAAGATCTTGAACCCTGAAGTCTACTTCTGACATAAACAGCAAGAGAAAACAGAGGCAAAGCCTTGGGAAACTTCACCTGGTACTTGGCCTGCTTGGGGCCAAGCTGGTACTGGCACAGTCTTTCATTTTGGGGCTAAGCTGGTACTGGCACAGTCTTTCCTTTAGGCTGTCCATAAGCTTTTTGCTTCCCGCTCTGAGACATCAGAAGAGTGAGTAAAACTTTCATAGTTTTTTGTGTCTTTTTAGTGAATTACAGCTGGATATGCTCAAAGTACATATATCTTTAAATACTCACATGTCACCTCAACAGCTGCAAGTCGCCCAGAGAAGTGTAACAAAACTGGTGAAAGGCCTGGAACACAAACCTGTGAGGAGAGGCTGAGGGAGCTGGGGGTGTGCAGCCTGGAGAAGAGGAGGCTCAGGGCAGACCTCATTGCCCTCTACAACTACCTGAAGGGAGGCTGTAGCCAGGTGGGGTTGGTCTCTTCTGCCAGGCAACCAGCAACAGAACAAGGGGACACAGTCTCAAGTTGTGGCAGAGGAGGTCTAGGCTGGATGTTAGGAGGAAGTTGTTGTCAGAGAGAGTGATTGGCATTGGAATGGGCTGCCCAGGGAGGTGGTGGAGTCACCGTCCCTGGGGGTGTTCAGGAAAAAAATGGATGAGGCACTTAGTGCCATGGTCTGGTTGACTGGATAGGGCTGGGAGCTAGGTTGGACTGGATGAGCTTGGAAGTCTCTTCCAGCCTGGCTGATTCTATGATTCTATGATAAGTCAATCTGTACTGCACAAAATCCCTTCTGTGGACATTTTTCATCGTTGTGCCCAAAGCACAGAACTGGTTGATGTTTTTCACACCATGTGTGATTGTTCTTCTCAAGCTAACTTAAAATATTGACAGTGTCTGGGAGTAATAATCTCAAATGCAAGACTGGATGGAAAACAGGTCATTGCCCTTTCCAGCATATTCTCTACTGCCACCATGATGTGCTAAATCTTTTGGAGTATTTATTTACAGCACAACCAGAAACTGTTTGTATTTAAACACTTCACAAGGAATGTGGCAAAACTTATACTAATGTTAACTTAGGGGGAAAAATGAACTTTGCTTTCCTGGCCTTGACCTCAAGAAGTATCTGGAAGTTTGTTGAAATCTGCTGACCTCTCAGGAGAGCTAGAGCCTGTCTTAGCTCTCTCCTGCAAGATTCTGCCAGCACCAATCACAAGGTTCCACCAACAGCATCCTGGCCTGGATCAGTAATAGTGTGGCCAGCAGGAGCAGGGAAACGACTGTCCCTCTGGACTCAGTACTGGTGAGGTCAAACCTTAAGTACTGGGCTCAGTTTTGGGTCCCTTGCTACAAAAAAGACATTGAGGTCCTGAATCACAGAGCCTTAGAGGTTGGAAGGGACCTCCAGAGATCATCCAGACCAACCCACCTGCCAAGGCAGGATCCTTTAGTGTAGTTCACACAGGAATGCATCCAGGTAGGTTTTGAAAGTCTCCATAGAAGGAGACTCCACAACCTCTCTGGGCAGTCTGTTACAGGGCTCTGTCACCCTCACTGTAAAGAAGTTTCTCCTCATGCTGAGGTGAAACCTTCTATGTTCCACTTTGTACCCCTTGCTCCTTGTCTTATTGCTGCTGACCAGCAGAGACTGGCCACATCTACTTGACATCCACCCCTCAGATTATTGTACACATTGATCAGATCTCCTCTGCCTTCTCTTCTTCACACTAAACAGCCTCAGGTTACTCAGTCTCCCTTTGTAGGGGAGAAGCATGTCCAGAGAAGGACAACAATGCTGGTGAAGGGTCTGGAGGACACATCTGGTGAGGAGCAGATGAGGGAACTGAGGTTGTTCAGCTTGGAGAAAAGGAGGCTGAGGGGAGATCTGGTTGCTCTCTACAATTCCTTGAGAGGAGAGATCTCCATGGATACCTTACAACTATATTCCAGTATCTGAAGGGAACCAGCAGAAAAGTTGTGGAAGGACTATGTAGAAGGGCCTGTGGTGATAGGACAGGGGGCAATGGTTTGAAACTGAAGAAGGATAGATTTAGGTTGGACATAAGGAGGAAGTTCTTTACAACAAGAGTGGTGAAATACTGTAACAGGTCACCCAGCTATGTAGTGCAGGTCCCTTACCTGGAGACATTCGGGATCTTACTCAGCGTGGCCCTAGGCAGCATGATCTAGTTGGAGGAGTCTGTGCTGGCTGCAGAGGGGTTGGACGAGATGACCTTGGATAGTCCCTTCCAACCTGATGCAATATGTGAATCTCCAAGGATAGAGACAGATCAGGGTTGGTCTCTTCTCCCTAGGAAAAAAGTGAGAGGATGAGAGGAAATAGACTCAAATTGTACCAGGGGGGGTTTAGGTTGGACGTTAGAAGAAATTTCTTCACAGAAAGGGTTCTGAAACACTGGATTGAATCCCTGTTTCTGGAGGCAGAGATGTGGTGCTGAGTGGCATGGTTCAGCCCCAGACTTGGTAGAGTTAGATAATCACAGGGTCACAGAATGGTTTAGGTTGGAAGGGACCTCAAGGATCATCCAGTTCCAACCCCCTGTCATAGGCAGGGACACCTCCCACTAGGTCACTCAAGGCCTCATCCAACCTGGCCTTAAACATTTTCAGGGAGGGAGCAGCCACAACCTCCCTCGGCAACCTGTGCCAGTGTCTCACCACTCTGACTGGAAAAAATCCTTTCCAACCATTCTATGATTGTATATTTCTACTGAAGCTGTGGTACTAAGATTTAGTTCTCCTCCAGCAGTAACTGTGCAACTGAGTATCTCTACCGCAAGGCCTCAGCAAAGAATAGTAAGTGTGATGGTGAAAGCAGGAGGAGTGAACAGGGCACAAAGGTAGATACTAAGAACTGGTGAATAAAAATGATGTATAGATAGGCTCTCTAATTTGAAGCAAAGACAACCCAAACAGAAATTAAGGCTCTTCTGATAAGTGAAAGCAGAGCCCCAATTGCCTATCAGCTGAGCACCCGTGGAGCTCTTTTTTAGCATTTGTAAGTAAAGATAACCCTACCAATTCCTCCAAGACTGCAGCCAATCCTGAGGACTCAGTTAACAGCTTTCAGTTGAAATCATTACATTTTGGATGAGACCTATGTCACAGACTTGTGCCTGCTGCATATTGGATCAGCAGAAGAATTTGTATCTAAGACCAAGGTTACTTGAGTCCTGATACCGCTGGACTGAAATCTCCATCAGATACTTCACTTCCTGCTTGATATTTACTCTGTGGCTTGAGCACAGCCTTCAGAAATGTTATGTTTGCTTTGTTCTTGTCTTGCTTTTCGTGTACATCCTTAAAACTGAAATTCATACAAACCCTGCCCAGAAAGAAAGTGTTTCAACATCCAGCTAAGAGCAAATTCTACCTTTCCCAGGCTGTTGTGGAAGAAACAATGACAGTGAAGACATTTCCCCCTCCTGGCAATTCTAATTAAGTTATTACCCTGACATGCTGCATTTACTGTTCTTTAATTACAAAGTGGACCCAAACACCTCTCGGTGCCACATCTGTGCTGCTGCATACTGCTCAACTCTTTCTTCATGCAAATGAGGTGAAAGAGGGAGAAGGAATTAATCACCATGACAAATTGCCAGAATGGAGCTTTTAGAAAGACCAAGTGGTTACCTTATAATCAGGAAAAGAAAGGTGGGAGGAGGGAATCCATTTTCGAAGTTTGCCAAGCAACCGCAAAGCTGAGCAGCTTTAATTAAAGTACCTGTTGTCTCTTCGGTGACAATGCCTGAGAGCTCTAGCTTCGGGCTGGTCCCCAGCAGCTGGGCTGGCTGCACTGCACTCACCTCTAACGAGGTACTTAAAACACCTCACCACAGCTGCTTTCAAGCAAACTTGGAAGGAGGTGGAGAGTCCTAGCGCCACTCTACATACAGCATCTGGGACACATTATTCTTGCAAAAACATCATTGGTGTTCTAAAGAAATTACTGCAATGAACTTCTATTATGACGGCCAAGATAATGAGCTGCAAGATTGTTAGAACAATGGAGGAGACTGGCACTGAAAAAGAATGCAACATATCTGACCTGATTTGGGTGTGCTGCTTGTTTTGCACTTTGTGGTTATCATAAAGAGTTAATCAGCTCTGGTCTCTGCTGAATTCCACCTAATATGCAATCCTGGGGAAGGGCACCATTTGAAGAATGCAGTCAGCATCACCAAATGTTCTGGAGCCAATCTGCATATTGGCACCTCTTCAGTGGACCTCAGCCAGTTTAGATTCAGATGAGTATTTGACCCAGTTAAAAGTTTGATTAATACCATAGGCAGTGTTCTTGCCAAGGCACATTTGCACAGAACTATCACTTACCACAGAATCACACAGTTGTCAGGGTTGGAAGGGACCACAAGGATCATCTAGTTCTAATCACCCTGTCATGGGCAGAGACACCTCACACTAGATCAGGCAGTCCAGAGCCTCATACAGCCTGGCCTGAAACACCTCCAGGGATGAGGCTTCCACCACCTCCCTGGGCAACCTGTTCCAGCGTCTTATCACCCTCATGGTGAAAAACTTCTTCCTAATGTCTTATCTAAATCTTTCCTCCTCTAGCTTGGATCCATTCCCTCTAGTCTTGTCACTACCTGATAGCCTAAAAAGTCCCTCCCCAGCTTTCTTATAGGCACCCTTCAAACAGTGGAAGGCCTCAATAAGGTCTCCTCAGAGCTTTCTCTTCTCCAGATTGAACAACCCCAAGTCTCTCAGCCTGTCCTCATAGGAGATGTGCTCCAGCCCTGTGATCATCCTCGTGGTCCTTCTCTGGACACCTTCCAGCACATCCATACCCTTCTTGTAAAAGGGGCTCCAGAACTGGATGCAGTACTCCAGGTGGGGTCTCACCAGAGTGGAAGTAGAGGGGAAAAATCACCTCTCATGACCTGCTGGCCACACATCTCTTGATTCAGCCCAGGATCTGGTTGGCTCTCTGGGCTGAAAGTATGCACTGACAGCTCATATTGAGCTTCTTGTCCACCAGCACCCCCAAGTCCTTTTCTTTGGGACTGCTTTCAAGCCAGTCACTTGTAAGTCTGTGTCAGTACCTGGGATTGCCTCGACCCGGATGCAGGACCTTACACTTAGTCTTTTTGAATCTTGTGAGGTTGGCATGGGGCCCACCCCTCCAGCCTGTCAAGATCCCTCTGGAAGGCATCCCTTCCCTCCAGCGTGTCTGCTGCACCACACAGCTTATCTTGTACACACTGCTCTAGGAAAACAGCATTTCTGCAGAAAAGAGAGCATGTGACTGAGCTATTTTTCAGAAGTCAGAAGGCATTATACCTTCTGTTTACAGGAAACCAGCAAGACCAACTCCGCTATTTAAAATCAAGAAACATATGATAATAATTCTAACTGCCACAGACAACACTCACCCAGTTCATAGGGAAAGAGGAAAACTGGTATCTCTCACGATTGCCTTCTACTCATTCTCACATAACTGAAAAATCTTCTCCCAGAACTATTAAATGTTTGTGCAAGTCTTTTAGATGCTCCACTTTATCATGGAATTCTTACCCCTATGTACAAAGGGATGCTCAAGGGGAAAAAAAAAGTAGCTTTTATGCAATGATGCACAAAAGAAAATCATTCCTTTTCAAAACACCATCTTGAATGACAACAAAAACTCCCTAGGTAATCACAGAATTGTCTCAATTGGAAAAGACCTTTAAGATCATTGAGTCCAACTACTGATCTAAGACCACGATGGCCATTAAAACAGGTCCCAAAGTGCCATGTTCACGTATTTCACAGAACATTAGGGGTTGGGAGGCACCTTGAAAGATCATCTAGTCCAACCCCCTGCCCAAGCAGGATCACCTCGAGTAGGTCACACAAGAATGCAGGTTTTGAATGCCTCCAGAAAAGGAGTCTCCACAACCCTTCTGGGCAGCCTGTTCCAGTGTTCCGTCACCCTCACAGTGAAGAAGCTTTTCCTTACGTTTCTTGAACACCTGCAGGGATGGGGTAAGTCCAACACCTCACTGAGCAGTCTGTTGCAATGCCTGATCACTCTTGCAGGAAAGGCATTAAGACATTTTTCCTAATATCTAACCTAAACCTCTCCTTGCACAGTTTCAAGCCATTATATCTGCTACCATCTCACTGCCTTTTAACTGAAACTCTTCAGCCTCTGTTATATGCATTTGAAAATTATGTTTCCAGCTCTGTATTCCAGAGGGAACAGCCAACACTTCAATTCCACAATGGCTCCACAATTCCTGGATTCTGATTTCTGTTGTACATTAAGCACTGAGCTCCATAAAGTGTGACACAACTGTGAGTACTCACACAACATTTGCAACCTATCCAAAACTGAGCAGCTGAAACTTCCCTTTAGACGTTGTCACAACTTCATTTCTGCAGTGACTTTAACACAGAATTGTAGAATCAGTTTGCTTGGAAAAGACCTTTAAGATTATAAGGAATTGGCTGGATGGTGGCATGCAGAGTGGTGATAAGAGCACAGTGTCCACCTGGAGACTAGTGCCAAGTGCCATCCCTCAGGGGTCAGTGCTGGCAGCAGTGCTGTGTAACATCTTTGTCAGTGAAACGGACAGAGAAATCAGTGCACCCTCAGCAAGTTTGCAGGTGGCACCAAGCTGTGTGGCACAGTCGACTTGCTAGAAAGAAGATCCATCCAGAGGGACCTGTACAGGCTGGAGAGGTGGGCCCAGGCCAACCTCATGACATTCAACAAGGCCAAGTGTAATGTCCTGCACCTGGGTGGATGCAATCTCAAGCACAACTCCAGGCTGGGTGGGGAATGGCTGAGAGCAGTCCTGAGGAACAGGACCTGGGGGTCTGGGTTGAATGAAAAGCTCAAAACGAGCCTGCAGTCCTACTGGCCACACTCTTCTTGATCCAATCCAGGATGCCATTGGCTCTCCTGCCCACCTGGGCACACTGCTGGATCATGTTCAGCTACTATCTACCAGCACCCTCAGGTCCCTTTCTGCCTGGCTGATCTCCAGCCACTGTCCCCAGCCTGTAGCGTTGCTTGGGGTTGTTGTGGCCAAAGTGTAGAACCCTGCACTTAGCTTTGTTAAATCTCATCCCATTGGTCTCTGCCCACCTATTCTGCATGTCAACGTTCCTCTGCAGGGCTCTCCTACCCTCCAACAGATCCACACCTGCTCCTAGCTTGGTGTCATCTGCAAACTTACTGATGATGGACTCAATCTCCTGGTCCAGATCATCAATAAAGATACTGAAGGGATACCACCTCTAAGGTGGCAGCTTGCCAAATTGCCTTTTGCATGGTAACACTTGTGCACAGTATCACAGAATTATAAAATCACAGACCTCTGAAGATGTGCTAGTTTGAAGCTAGCTAGACTGTTTTGGTGAGAAGGATTAGATCACAGGCTGTGAAAGAGAAACAATGGTGATGTCTACTTCACTTGTAGGCTTGCTGAGAGGTATAAGAGCAAGAATCCAAACATATATAAGGGAGTCGCTCTTTGTCTGGGCTCTGGGATGTATTTCTCTCTAACCTCACTCTCCATCTCTATGATTAATCCACTTTGCTTCCTAACACCCCTGGCTGATCTTCCATTCTTCCTTGGGGCACAAGGTAACGTCTGGGGTAAGGTAGGGGAGTGGGAGAAGGTGGAAGGGCAGTTAGGAGCCCCTCCTGGGGACTCAGGTTTCTGGGAGGGCTGTTGTGTTTCTGTATTACCTTTTATCTTGCATATTTCTGTCTATAACTGTATGTACTACAACTATCTGCTTGGATATTGAGCTAAGCTGTAAATATAAGCATCATTCAATTTCCAGAGCTGTCTGAGTCTAGTCTGGGTGATTTCCAGAGTGGGGGGGGGGGCAGGTAACACCCAAACCACCACAGAAGATCAGCCTATCCAAACTCCAGAGCAGGATCCCCCAGAGTAAATCACACAGGCACACATCCAGGCAGTTTTGAATGCCTTCAGAAGTGCAGACCCCACAGCCTCCCAGGGCAGCCTCGTCCAGTGCTTCTTCTGGAATGAAAAGAATTGCACTCAGGGATGGATCTGTGCAGAGTATAAAGAAGATCTTCAGTTTCCATAAAGCAAGCATTAGAATTGTCCATTTGATGGTCATAGGAAATGTAAAACCCTTCACACATTGACAAAGTTGGTCACTGGTAAATATCCTTTCCTGGTCTCTGAGACTGAATTGCAGGTAGCACAAGTCAGGATGGATGATGAAAACTAACACCCTGTAAACGGTCTAAACCTCCCAAAGGGGCAACATATTTCAAGATAAAGGTTACTTATGTAACCTTTGTGCCAGTGCCAGCAGTGCCTTACTGCCACTAAGTGCCAGTAAACCTGTATTGATCAGCAGAGCTGCTGCAGGCTGGAGGACTGCACTGATTGGATTTAAACTCTACCAACCTCCATTCTAGAACAAATCCAAGTCAGCCAAAGTTTCCTGGTCAGCACCCTAACTGTAACATCTCATCTAAACACCTGGAGAGCTGGCAATGGCTTCCAGCCTTTATAGGAATGGCTTCCACCCTTTATAAGAAGCTGTATAGACATAAAAGCTTATAGCAACAGTGCTTTCCTCCATCCAGTCTTGTCAAATTATTCATTAAGCTAAAAGTTATGCAAAATATTATTTCCAACTCCTTGTAGCTGATGACATGATGTCAAGGCTCAACTTCTATGTGTGGCTGAATGAGTAGCTACAGGAGAAAGCTACATGTTGCTTCCAGGCAGATGAGTAGCTCATCAAGTGAGCAACAGCAGATCTTATCCAACTGGGAGCTCACTTCAGCAATAACGAAAACAAAGTTCAAATCCAGGAGAGGATTAGGAAAGTATCCTCTAAAGACATTTCCAGGGATTTAACAGAAAAGGAGAACAAGATGAGACAGTTTTGAAGTGGATCTCTAAAGGGCCTATTACAAAGATTAATAGAAGCTAAGTTCCTTTAACCTAAAACATGTGTGTGGCAGTGTAAGAGTATAAAAACAACTCAAGCTTATGAGGCACTGTTGGACAGCTGCAACCAAGGAGAGTGTTCTGAGATGCTACGTCCAGCTATATTTTCACCAAGCAGAGTAAACTCTGCCTCAGTGCAATGCCCTTTCTGTGCTCCTGCTGTCTGGGTGAAAAGGAGCCCATGGCTGTCTGTCTAACACATTCTGTGTTTGAGCACAGGCAGAACCAGAGACTCCCAAGCGTTTGCCTACAACCAGGATATTTGGTAGTTGTTCATAAAGGTGTCTCTGGATCACATCTTTGTCATCTTTGGCCTTTCCAAGTTTCATAGAGTTATGAAATGACTTCCACAGCTATTGTCATCAATGATAGGAGTAAAGCTGTTTTCAGTTTCCCACAGAGCTCATCTTTTGAAAGAAGACTTGCAGTAAAATTAGGTCAGAGTGAATCCTGGGGCAGGTCGCAGCACAGGAGCTGAACGACAATGAGGGTCCTGAGGCACTGAATCAGGTCACAGAGAAACACTGTGGAGGCTCCAGTCCCGAAACTGTTCAACAGCAGGTTGGATGGGGCCTGCAAGCAATCTTGTCTAACAGGAGGTGTCCCCATCCATGGCAGAGCATTTGAAACTAGATGATCTTTAAGGTCCCTTCCAACCCAACCCATTCTGAGAGTCCATGATTCTGATTATCAGATTTGATTCGCTTCCCTGCCCCATCAGAGGCCTGCAGTGCCTGCACAAGCAGTCTCTTGGAAACTTCTGCAGTATCCACACTGCTTCACTCCTTAAATTTAATCACAGATTCTACAGACATCTTCCATGAGAGAGTCAGAAAAAAATGTTGGGACGCTTTGCTCTGTCAGAGCTTTTTGGATCAATGAAGCTGGAGAAGCTCCACTCATGCATCTGTGTTTTCATTCTGAATTCATCTTCACAGATGAGAGCAATCAGTGACAGTAATTACAATGCTGAGAGCTTTCACTATGTCTTTTGAGATATGCAACAAAAGCAAGGCATATGTTGGATTCTTCACAAGGCAGAGGTAGGGAACAAAAGCGTCTAGGCCAGACACAAGCAGCTTTTTGCATATGTGAAGTACATACTTATCAGAAAGCAACTCATGATGTCAAAATATTTACTCTGCACCACACAGAATCATAGAATCAGTCAGGGTTGGAAGGCAGCACAAAGATCAGCTAGTTCCAACCCCCCTGACATGCCTAGGGACACCCTAACCCAGATCAGGCTGGCCAGAACCTCATCCAGCCTGGCCTGAAGCACCTCCAGGGATAAGGCTTCCACCACCTCCCTGAGCAGTCCCCTCCAGGCTCTCACCACCCTCATAGTGAAGAACTTCCTCCTAACATCCTGTCTGAATCTACCCATTTCTAGCTTTGTTCCATTCCTCCCAGTCCTGTAACTACCTGACAGCCTAAAAGGTCCCTCCCCAGCTTTCTTCTAGCCCCCTTAAGATACTGAAAGGTCACAATAAGGTCACCTCAGAGCCTTCTCTTCTCCAGACAGTCCCAACTCCCCCAGTGTCTCCTCACAGCAGAGCAACTCCAGCCCTCTGATCATCCTTGTGGCTCTTCTCTGGATACCTTCCAGCACATCCATATCCCTCATGTAACAGGGGATCCAGAACTGAATGCAGTATTCCAGGTGGGGTCTCACCAGTGTGGAGTAAAGGGGGAGGATCACTTCCGTCACCCTGCTGCCCACACTAGATACAACTACAAACTTTAGCAGAGAGTAATCCAACCTAAAAAGGGTTTGAGTCTGAGAGAGGATCTTGTAAATGCTCCCAATATCTAAAGGCTGGCAGTCAATAGGATAGGACTGGGCTCTTTTCAGTGGTACCCAGAGGTGGGACAAGGGGCAATGGACACAAACTGGAATGCTGGAGGCTCCATCTGACAGGAGGAATATTTGCTGTGAAGGTGGCAGAGCTCTGGAGCAGGCTGCCCAGAGAGGTTGTGGAATCTCCTTCTCTGGAGAGATTTCAAATTCACCTAACCCTTGTGATCCTGGGCAATCTGCTGTGGGTGCCCCTGCTTTAGCATGGGAGCTGGACTGGATGACCTCCAGAGGCCCCTTCCAATGCCTACCAGTCTGTGAGTAAACACCAGCTTTGCAAACTGCCCACAAATCTCTGCAACTGCCAGATTTTGGCACCAACATTCTAAACTCACTGGAATTGACAACTGAAAACAGAAAGAAGTTGTGTGCAAGCACATTCAGAGCTTCCAGCCTGAAGTGTAAGAAGGGACAGCTCTAATACACTAGAGTTCAAAGACATGGTTACAAAAACCTGCTTGCACAACTAGGAGGAGGCATTTCAGTTTCATCATCTCAGTATCAATCTAAGACCTAAGAAGGTCTTCTGGTTTTTTGTTTTTTTCTCATAATCACATCTAATCATTTCTGGATGCTCTTAGAGCAGAGACATCAAGCAAACAAACAAAACAAAACTACCATGTCACACACTGCATGAAAAGACAAATTACAAACTGTCTGGCTAGGGAGCAGTGCTTAACAGCAGATTTCACTTCATTTCATCTAAGCCTTAGGATCCTTTTCGCTTCAATCCTCCAACCGGTGTTGGAGGAGTGGAGGAATGATGTTTGTTACAATTTTAATGACACAGGGAATATGCAAGTTCATAATTGGCCTCTAAGTGCACAACAGAATACAGGAATTTCAGAGTAATACTGTGCACAAATGCTGCTGGGAATTAAGTGACAAGGGGTTACTCACTAAACAACTGTAAAACTCATTCTGAAAAGCACTACAGCCGTGTCTTCAAGGAAACAAACCTCTGTATGGTAAGAGCTCGTTGGTGAAGAATCAGATATAGTCCAGGGCAGGGGTTAGAGATACAGCAGCTGGGGGTTAGACGTGACCTCTAGAAACAGAATCATAGAATGGTTTAGGTTGGAAGGGACCTCAAGGATCATCCAGTTCCACCCCCCCTGCTATAGACAGGGACACCTCCCCTGAGAACAGGTCACTCCAGGCCTCATCCAACCTGGCCCTCAACACCTCCAGGGAGGGAGCAGCCACAACCTTCCTGGGCAACCTGTGCCAGTGTCTTACCATCCTCACTGCAAAGAACCCTTTCCTAATACCTACTTTGAATATTCCCCCTTCCAGTTTAAACCCATTACCCCTTCTCCTGTCATTACAAGACCTTGTCAATAGTCCCTCCACAGCCTTCTTGTCACCCCCCCTTCAGATACTGGAAGGCCACTATAAGGTCTCCTCAAAGCCTTCTCTTCTCCAGGCTGCAGAGCCCCAACTCTTGTATCCTGTCCTCATAGCAGAGCTGCTGTAGCCCTCTGAGCATCTTTGTGGCCTCCTTTGGACTCACTCTAACAGTTCCATGTCTTTCTTGTGTTGGGGGCTCCAGAGCTGCACACAGTACTCCAGGTGGGGTCTCAGGAGAGTAAAGTAAAGGGGTAGAATCCTCTCCCTTGCCCTGCTGCCCACACTGCTCTTGCTGCAGCCCAGCACATGGTTGCTGTCTGGGCTGCACTCACACTGCAGGCTCATGTTGAGCTTTTCATTACACCAGACCCCCAGGGCCTTTTCCTCACAATCAGAGCTTCACTCCTCATTGCTGAAATCTGCCAAAACTACCTCCATCACCTCCCGCATTTTAGAAGCTAAGTGGTACCTACAGGAAGGCTGGGGAGGGACTATTGACAAGGTCTTGTAATGACAGGACAAGGGGGAATGGGTTTAAACTGGCAGAAGGGAGATTTTAACTAGATGTTAGGAAAGGGTTCTTCCCAGTGAGGGTGGTGAGACACTGGTACAGGTTGCCCAGGAAGGCTGTGGCTGCTCTCTCTGGAGCCTGGATGAGGCCTTGAGCAACCTGTTCTAGTGGGAGGTGTCCCTGCCTATGCCAGGGGGTTGGAACTGGATGATCCTTGAGGTTCTTTCCAACCTAAACCATTCTATGATTCTAGACACTGACAGACACAACAAACCCGATTTTGTGTGGAACAAGTGTGCATATCTCAGGGTAATTACTCTATGTAACATTTACAAGCTGACCTGCATCCAGAAAAATCCAGTTGTCAAGGATCAGGGCTGGGCCAGACATTAAAGAAGTGCCAGAGGATCTTTGTGGGCCCCCTTCTGCTTTCCAAAAGGAAGAGGAAGGGACGAAGGAAGAGAGGCTGATGGGTTGGGAATGAAACTAAACCAGCTTTAGTGAAGATGATAACAATAAAATGAAATAGATACAAACAGAAACAAACCAATATTGAACTCAACCCCTGACAACACTTAGTCACTCTCCACACTGATGCTATCCCAGACTGGACTCAGTAGCAGATGAGAACCGAGTTCAGCAGCTGGAATCTGAAACTGCATTCAGGAACTCATGGACTGAGACTGAAGGCAGAAGGGACAGAGTCCTCCTTGGAAACCAGCCACTGAAGAAGAGAACTTGACCCTCCCTGGTGATCACTCTGCTTGATCCTGACCATGACAGCCATGGGACAGAATCCCTTGTTGATCAGTTTAGGGTCACCTGTCTTCTCCAGTCCTCCCAGCAGCTGCAGCCTTTCCCTTCCTGCAACCCCAGGTGGCACAAGAGATACAGCAGTGCCCTTGGTCTGCAGCCCAACCCTGGGTGCTGACTCTCCCCATCAGTGCTGTCACTGCCAGCAGAGGTGTCTGTGCAAACCTGCCCTGAGCAGATAGTGAGCTGGGAACTCAGAGCGCTGAGCAGAAGCCGTGCTGCTGCAGCTGACAGCAGGACACCAATGTAAGAGTTTCGCATTCCCAAGCAGGTCTCAGGCACTGTCCAATCATGCCATCTGCTGGGCAGACATTTTCAGCTATCATCTGCAAAACCTGGCCCTATTTCTCAACGTTTTTGAGAAGCATACTGCAGTGCTGGGCAATAAATGGTGACAAATTTCTTTTTCCCCTGTTTTATTCTGGTTTTGTCAGGAGAAAAATGATCACCATCTTGACCCCTGCTTCACCAGCAGCATCAGACCACCAAAGTACAGCCTCAAATATAAGTAATAAAGGAAAAGCAAACATTTTCCCAAGAACTGTTCAGTTTCTGCTCCAATCCCCCTCTTCCTACCATATTCTCTCAGCAATAACAAAGGCAGATGCTCCTGAGGAAATGAGCTGAAGGAAAACCGGGCACAGAAGTAATGTGATGGCCATTGGCACGTTTAAGGGCTCTGAAGTGAAGGGTTTGGTTTGGCTCTATCATCACCTTGCATGGCCAGACTCCTTACACTTTGAAAGGTTTTCACTTCCTTCCACACCCTCACAACATAAAAGATATTGAGGTGCTAGAGAGGGTCCAGAGAAGGACAAAGAAGCTGGCAAGGGGTCTGGAGAACAGGTCTTGTGAAGAGCAGCTGAGGAAACTGGGGTTGTTTGGTCTGGAGAAAAGGAGGTCGATGGGGAGACCTTCTGGCTCTCTACAGCTACCTGAAAGGAGGTGTTAGAGCCAAGTGGTTGTTAGTCTCTTCTCAGTAACAACTAACAGGGCAAGAAGGGTCTCAAGTTGCTCTGGGGGAGGTGTAGATCTGGTGGATATTAGAAGAAACGTCTTCACTGTAGGTGTTCTCAAACCCTGGTTTGGATAGGCAAACTTTCTGCAAGAGACAGGTCCCCTCCCTCTTCTCAAAATGGGCAAGGTGATCAAGTGCAAACAAATGAAGGGTTTAAAGTAGGTCCTTCTCCAGTGTATCCCTTGTCCCTTGCATCTGTCACCTTCTCACTCTTCCTGCCTCACTCACATACCCAGGGCCTGCAGACTTGCAGCTCCCTAGCTCCAAAACCCTTCCCTAGCTCCCTCGGTGGTAGGGAGCATGTCCCACAGATGCCTGCAGCGCAACCAGCAGTCAGCTGGAAACCGGCTGAAGTCCCAGCCTGTGCGCCAGTACCCCTCTCATGAAATGGCCAATCTCCATGGACAAACTCTGCCTTCAAACAAGCATCAGTTGCAAGGTTACTATCTGAGGACAGTTCCTGGCTCAGCAGTTCCCTGGCACGCAGCATCCCTCACACTGTCACTTGGTCAAGTGCTTGCATGATTCCTGATGTTCAGGGACGTGGGATGAAATTTAACAAGGCCAAGTGCAGGATTCTACACTTTGGCCACAACAACCCCAAGCAGCACTACAGGCTGGGGACAGAGTGGCTGAGAGCAGCCAAACAGAGAGGGACCTGGGGGAAGTGGTATAGAGTAGCTGAAGATGAGCCAGCAGTGTGCTCAGGTGGCCAGGAGAGCCAATGGCATCCTGGCCTGGATCAGGAACAGTGTGGCCAGCAGGACAAGGGAGGTTATTCTGCTCCTGTACTCAGCACTGCTCAGGCCACACCTTGAGTGCTGTGTCCAGTTCTGGGCTCCTCAATTCAAGAGAGATGTTGAGATACTGGAAAGTGTCCAGAGAAGGGCGATGAAGCTGGGGAGGGGCCTGGAGCACAGCCCTGTGAGGAGAGGCTGAGGGAGCTGGGGGTGTGCAGCCTGGAGAAGAGGAGGCTCAGGGCAGACCTCATTGCTGTCTACAACTACCTGAAGGGAGGTTCTAGCCAGGTCGGGTTGGTCTCTTCTCCTAGGCAACCAGTGACAGAACGAGCAGACACAGTCCATAGTGGATCTCCTCTGACACACAACCTCCTTGCAGGTGTTCAAGGCCAGGTTGAATGAGGCCTTCAGCAACCTGTTCTACTGGGAGGTGTCCCTGCCTATGGCATGGGGTTGGAACTGGATGAGCTTTGAGGTCCCTTCCAATCTAAACCATTCTACGATTCTATGCACTGGATTTTGCCAAATAGCTCCAGCAAATAGCTCCCTGAGCTCTGCGATGGGCAGACATGAGGGTCTTACCCTCAATGTGACCACAGGTAAAACCACACCAGCTTACTGTACAGTGAGACAATAGCTGTAGCTTTCCAACTACAGGAACTCCTGAAGCCCACCACAACTCAGTCACCAGCTGCATGCTCTGTTGTAGGTTCTCCAGCAGATGGAAGTGAAGTTCAACTTTTGGATCACTCAAAGTTAACTTCACTTCCATGTGCTGGAGCACAAGCCCCAGCAACGAAGCTGGTGAAAGACCTGGAGCACAGCCCTGTGAGGAAAGGCTGCGGGTGTGCTGCCTGGAGAAGATGAGGTTCAGGTGTGACCACACTGCTTTCTACAATTACCTGAAGGGAGGTTGTAGCCAGGTGGGGTTGGTCTCTTCTGCCAGGCAACCAGCATCAAACAAGGGGACACAGTCTCAAGTTGTGCCAGGGGACTTACAGGCTGGATGTTAGGAGGAAGTTGTTGGCAGAGAGAGTGATTGGCATTGGAATGGGCTGCCCAGGGAGGTGGTGGAGTAGCCATCCCTGGAGGTGTTGAAGAAAAGCCTGCACTTAGTGCCATGGCCTAGCTGATTGGCTAGGTCTGGGGGATAGATTGGACTGGATGAGCTTAGAGGTCTCTTCCAACCTCGTTGATTTTATGATTCTATGACAGATTTAGAGATTTAGCAAAGTCAGAAAATGGAAAAGGCTAAGCTACAAACACAGCTTTACCCCACTGTAAATCAGACTGAGCAGCGAATCTAAGGCAAGCAGCTTTTTACTCACAGAGGTGAGATAGGAACTTGTCAACGATCCCTTGCTGGATTTCTCTGCGGCTTGGCTACCTTCCGGTGCTGCAAGCAATATCCAATCGTGGATTGAAACGGCGAAGTCCAAGGCGAGTGCAAAGGCCTGCCCACGGCAAAGTGTCTCAGACACAGCTTCCGTGAGCAGGATGACCGTGGAAGCAGCCCTGCCCCAGCAGCACAGTGGGGTAAGCCAAATTGCTGGCGTCTTGCCCAGCTCGGGGTAGCGGCAGGAAGGTGGGCCGCATGGTGCGGCATGAGGGAAGCCAGGCCCGGCTACCGCCGGCAGCTCTCTCTCAAACGAACCTGAGGACTCGAAGAGCTTGCTGACCTGCACAGAACGGCGCAGAAGTGGGGGACCGCCCAAAAGCGGGGACGGTGCAAAAACGGGAGCCGTCCAAAAGCAGGGACGGTCCAAAGACAGGGACGCTGTCGAGGTGGGAACGCCGCGCCTTCTCCCTCACTCGGCGCTCCTCTAGGCAAAATGGCCGCTCGCCACACGTACTGGCCGCGAGGCCCCCAGCCAAGCACCAGCCGGCTCCCAGCGCGGGCTTCCACACAGGTCAGTACGCTGTGGGCAAGGGCACCTGTGCCGTTCCCCCTTCGCGCCTGCAGGGGGCGGTGTGGGAAAGCAGTTTTTCGCGCCTCTTTCTTGCCCTGTTCTAACCTGCTGGGGGGGTGGGGGCGGGGAAGGAAGG
This sequence comes from Tricholaema leucomelas, assembly GCA_013400475.1. NCBI lineage: Eukaryota > Metazoa > Chordata > Aves > Piciformes > Lybiidae > Tricholaema lacrymosa > Tricholaema leucomelas. The sequence continues at coordinate 39,465 of WAAF01000271.1, read as the reverse complement.
AAGAAATGTGGAGGGCTCCACAGCGCTGACGGAGTGGAGGAGAACCAAAGAGCTCCGTCCGTCACCGTGAGAAATGCTGCTGGAGAAAACCGTGCTTCGGTGAAAACGGGAACTGTGAGGGCACCAGAACACTTCAGGTTCTAGTGACAATGGTTATGAGGAGCAACAAGGCCACACTGAATGCTGAGAATGCAAACTCTAATGGTGTTCTGGTGCCTTATTTGCATATTTCATGCACACGAAATACACTGAGCCAGCAGTGTGCCCAGGGGGGCAGGAGAGCCAACGGCTTCTTGGCCTGGATCAGGAGCAGGGTGGCCAGCAGGACAAGGGAGGTTATTCTGCCCCTGTACTCAGCACTGATCAGGCCACACCTTGAGTGCTGTGTCCAGTTCTGGGCTCCTCAATTCAAGAGAGATGTTGAGGTGCTGGAAGGTGTCCAGAGAAGGGCAGCAAGGCTGGTGAGGGGCCTGGAGCACAGCCCTGTGAGGAGAGGCTGAGGGAGCTGGGGGTGTGCAGCCTGCAGAAGAGGAGGCTCAGGGCAGACCTCATTGCTGTCTACAACTACCTGAAGGGAGGCTGTAGCCAGGTGGGGTTGGTCTCTTCTGCCAGGCAACCAGCAACAGAACAAGGGGACAGAGTCTCAAGTAGTGCCAGGGGAGGTCTAGGCTGGATGTTAGGAGAAAGTTCTTCCTAGAGAGAGTGATTGGCATTGGAATGGGCTGCCCAGGGAGGTGGTGGAGTCACCATCCCTGGGGGTGTTCAAGCAAAGCCTGGATGGGGCACTTAGTCCTATCACTCCCTGAGAGCCTAAAAGGTCCCTCCCCAGCTCTCTTGTAGGCCCCTTAAGATACTGAAAGGTCACAATAAGGTCCCCTCGGAGCCTTCTCCTCTCCAGATTGAACAGCCCCAACTCCCTCAGTCTCTCCTCATAGCAGAGGTGTTGCAGGCCTCAGGGAGTGCCTTGTGCAGGTGATGCCCCTGTGCACGCTCCTCCGGCACACGCAGCTCTGGGGCAGAGCTGACCGCAGCGTGACATGGAAATTGAAGCCGAGTCCCACTGCACACTGCAGGCATCCTGTAAACAGCCTCATAAAAAATGCTACTGACACAGGCCCCACGGTGCTGTGCTTTCTGTTCCCAAAAATGTCCTGGAGTTGGCTAAAGGCACAAGACCCTGAGTTATCAGTTTGAAAAATAAGCACATCTCCAACCCTGAGCAACTCCTTGAAAATCTCAAGACAAAAAAACCCAAACAACATAAAGGGATTTTTGGGATATCCTCTTGATTTCTTGAGGCTTTGTGTTTTTCCAGTTCTCAAGGTCAGCTCTTTTTTGAGTCAGTAATGAAACTCTTTTGTGCTTTGCCTTGATGGCCTTGTTTATATTTAGACTTTCCACTGTCTTTTCAAAAGTATTTTCATTTTCCCCTCTATGTGACTGCTATTCTGTCAACCTAACGTAAGGCAAATCAAGTCTTAGGCTCCCCAGACTTGTGCTAGAGTAGAAATAAGAAATGCCAATGGTGTTGGGGAAAAACAAAGAGATCACCTACCCACGTTCTTGCTTTTCAGCACAGCCCACTTTCCATGCCAGTTTCTGTGTCTGTGCACTGTGGCCACGTTTTTGTAGTGGTTTGAGGGCACAAGGCCCCAGAAGCTCACACACTTCACCAAAATCATAGAGTGGGGAGGGTTGGAGGTGACCTCTGGAGATCATCCACTGCAACCTACCTGCTAAAGCAGGGCCACCCACAGCAGGTTGCCTAGGAACATGCCCAGGCAGGTTTTAGAAGTCCCCAGAGGAGGAAACTCCACAATCTCTATGGGCAGCCTCACAGGAAAGAATTTGTTTATGTTAGGTGGAACCTCTTGGGTTCCACTCAGTGTTTGTTGTCCCTTGTCTTGTCCCACCTTCTTGCTGTTGACCTTCTAGCAAATGATGAGCATGGGAAAGATCTCCTGTCTTCTCTAGGCTAAACATATCTCTCGGCCTCTCCTCTGAGAGATGCTCCAGCCCCTTAATACCTCGATGCCATCTGTTGGACTCCCTCCAGTAGTTCCCTTCTCATGAACTGGGGAGCCCAGAACTGGACACAGTACTCCAGATGAGGCCTTCCTCAGTGGGGCAGAGGAGAACCTCCTTTGACCTGCTGGACACATGCAGTGCGTCCCAGGATGCCACTGACCTTCTTGACCATAAGGAGGAGGCTCCTGAGGAACTTGCTGTCCCCCAGCACTTCCATATCTCAGGGCTGATTTCCAGCAGGTCAGCCCCTCACATGTACAGGTGTGTGGGCTTACTCCTCGTGTGCAGGACTCTACACCTACTTTGTTGAACTTCATGATGTTCACCTTGACTTCATCAAGGCTTTTGACACCATCTCCCACAGCATCCTCATAAGCAAGCTCAGGAAGCGTGTGACAGCTGAACAGACTGGGGTCAATCAAAAACAGGATGTCAGGGGTTGGAAGGGACCCAAATTGATCATTGAGTCCACTGAAAGATAGAGCTCAGAGGACTGTGGTCAGTGGCAGAGAATCCAGTTGGAGGTCTGTACCAAGTGGTCTTCCTCAGGGGTCACTACTGGGTCCAGTCCTGTTCAATATATCAACAACCTGGATGAAGGACAGAGAGCACTCAGCAAGTTTGCTGATGACAGAACAGCAGCAACAGTGGCTGACACCCCATCAGGCTGTGCTGCCATGCCCAGGCTAGAAGAGGGGAGTCTCATGAACCTTCCCAGCTGGGAAGAGGCGAGCCTCATGAAGCTCAACAACTGTAGAGTCCTGCACAGGGGGAGAAATATCCCCCTGCACCAGCACAGGTGAGGGGTTGATCTTCTGGAAAGCTGCTCTGACAAGAAGCACCTGCAAGTGATGGTGGACAGCTTCTTCACTTCAAGGGAGGCAGAACACTGGAACAGGCTGTCCAGACAGACTGTGGAGTCTCCATTTCTGGAGGCATTCAAACCCCAGCTGGATGTGTTCCTGTGTGATCCTGTTCTGGCAGAGCGGTTGGGCTAGATGATCTCCAGAGGTCCCTTCCAACCCCTACCATCCTGTGACAGTGAAACCAAAACGGAGAGTCATAGAATGACTTAGGTTGGAAGAGACCTCAAAGATCATCCAGTTTTAACATCCCACCGTACACAGGGACACCTCCCACTAGAACAGGTCAATCAAGGCCTCATCCAACCTGGTCTTCAACACCTCCAGGCAGGGAGCAGCCACAACCTCCCTGAGCAACCTATGCCAGTGTCTCACCACCCTCACTGCAAAGAACCCTTTCCTAACATCTGGTTTGAATCTCCCCTCTGCCAGTTTAAACCCATTACTCCTCATCCTGTAATTACAACACCTTGTAAACAGTCCCTCCTCAGCCTTCCTGTAGGTCCCCTTCAGATACTGGAAGGCCACAAGAAGGTCTCCTCAAAACCTCTTCTCCAGGCTGCAGAGCCCCAACTCTCAGCCTGTCCTCATAGCAGAGCTGCTGCAGCCCTCTGAGCATCTTGGTGGCCTCCTCTGGACTGGCTCCAACAGTTCCATGTCCTTCTTGTGTTGGGGGCTCCATAACTGCACACAGGACTCCAGGTGGGGTCTGAGGAGAGCAGAGCAAAGGGGGAGAATCCCCTCCCTTGCCCTGCTGCCCACACTGCTCTTGCTGCAGCCCAGCACACAGTTGCTGTCTGGGCTGCACTCACACTGTAGGCTCATGTTGAGCTTTTCATCACCCCAGACCTCCAGGTCCTTTTCCTCAGGTCTGTTCTCAGCCATTCCCCACCCAGCCTGGAGTTGTGCTTGGGGTTGTGAGAAGACACAAGAAAATACAGAGCAAGGCAACAGGCTTTCATGTGCTGCAGAGACTTACCTTCATCAAGAGGCAAGTGAAGTTGAGCTGAACCCATAAAGTGCCTAGATCCACCACAGGAAGGTGTTTCTTTAGTAGATTGTTAAAAGTCTAAAATTCAGATGGAGTCATTCCAAACCCACCTGGACAGTCCTGTGCAGCCTGCTCTTACAGGCTTGTTCTGTGTAATCCATGCCAACTATTCCTGATAATCTCTTCCTAACACTGCTGGTTGCAGTTTGGTTTAAAATCACCATATTCAAGACTCAGCCAAACCTTGGGCAGAGCAAGCAGTAGTGTCTCCCCTGATGCCATCTAGCCTGGGTGAAGATCTGAGCCACTGATGGTGCCCAGAATCTCCTCTATCTGTACTCTTTGGCAGGAGTGGGCACTCAGCCAGGAAATCCAATGTTGATGCAGAGCTTGGCTGTAGGAGAAGCTTGGACCTCAGCTGAAAGAGCACACGTACATGGAGCAGATGCTGATCACAGACACAGTGAAGTAGTACTAGTTGTCTGAGCTGCAAACCTTCTGATGCCCCACTTTGTCTGGTCTGCCATGAATGCAGCCAGAAGTCCAACTTCCTTTTCTCTCCTTTATCTTTTTTGTAGTGAAACAGTCTTTATTTCAGTGTCCTCCTGCACTGAGCCAGGGAGCTCACATCTTCCTGCCTCAAGCCCATTGCAGCACAGCCCTTCTCAGCCAGCTTCCACCACCAGAGAACCCTGCCAGTCATTAGAAAGGGGAAACATGGAAAATCCATTTTTCTGGGGCATATCCTGGAAATGTATCTAGAAATTTTGGGCAAGCTGTGCCTCTCAGAAGAGTTTTGATGAAGTCTTCCTCCTGTTCCTGGGCCAGGCAGCATATGCATACACACACACTCACTTGGACTGCACGAGTGGAACTGGAGAGTGTTAAAACCACGACTGCTTACAACCCAGTTAAATCTCACCATCCTTAATGAGCACTGCAATCTACCAAACATCTACACAGACACAAACAGCTCCAGAGGTACTACACTGACCTCATCTACTGCCATTAAACAGAAACAACAGGCCTGGATGTTCAGATGCACACCCCTACAACTTTACTACTACCCAACAACTTGACAAACCCAACCCCTACATTTAACACAGTATTAATGTTTACAGGCCTCTGTCAACAACAACTGTGATTCTTCAAATAGGGAAACATTTGAATTGGCACAAACATTTGTGCTTTATGCAAGACACTGAATGTCTTCAAAGGCAGGGAACAGTCTTGGTTTGATATCCCTTCCAGCCACACGCAATGCAAATCCCTTTGCAGTTACTCATCGAGATCTCTGCATTCCCCAGCATGCTCCCATTTGCCCTCTTGGCAGCCTTCCAGACTCTTTCAGTCTCCTGCACACCTCCTGTTTCTGACCTCACACTCCTGAGAATTTCTTTTGCTGTGGGCCTTGTTTCCTCTCTGCACAATGCCTGATAGAATAGAATCAACCAGGTTGGAAGAGACTTCCAAGATCATCCAGTCCAACTTGTCACCCAGCCCTAGCCAATCAACCAGACCATGGCACTAAATGCCTCATCCAGGCTTTGCTTCAACTCCTCCAGGGACGGTGACTCCACCACCTCCCTGGGCAGCCCATTCCAATGCTAATCACTCTCTCTGTGAAGAGCTTATTGTAACCCCCATGCTAGGCATCAACAGGAGAAGTCGAGGGGCTTACTCTGCCTATCTGGTGGGCCAAGTTTTCTTGGTCCAAGTGTTTTCTAATAGAAATAGTTTAAAAAACCATAAAAGCACAAGGCAGCAGCTTGTGCCCCTTTACATGAGTCTTGCTGTTCACTTCAGGGTCCCTCCAAAGAAATTATTTAAGTGACAGAGTGAAAAACAAGCCTCTGCACTCTTCCAAAGATAAAAATGTAAGGGCTGAGGACTGACTTGTTCAGCTGTGCCAAAGGAAGACTGAGTGTGTCCCTACACAAGGCGGGGGGTCAGATCCCTTGCTATAAATACCTCTGGAAGAAAACAGCTATTCGTGCTAAGGGACAATGCTGGCGTAAGCACAACTGCATATAAACTAGCTGTGAATACACTTAGGATGAAGACTGAAAGCAGATTTTCATCTACAACAGCAAAGAAACCCCAGAGCAGCCTCCAAATAGGAGCAAATAGTAGCACATGTGCAAAAAAATTGGCGTCCAAATTCCAGAACAAGAGTTCTGGACTCTGACACAGAAGATCTATTTGATTGCTACATCCTTTTCATGTGTTGCACACTTGCTCATTCCAATAAAAGATGAACACTTCCAGTGAGTAACTCTTGCATGTTACACCCATGCTTCAGCCTCAGGTTGGCCTGTGGTGCTGGATGCCAGTCAAGCACACTGAACGCAAGCTTCCTGCCTCCTGTCAAAGCAGAGTTTAACAGGCTCAGAAATCATCCTGACCAAGCATGCACTAAGTCTATGTGTGGCTGACACACAGACTTTGTACTCAGAGAGCAATTTCAGCCAGGGGTTAGATTTCTCACTCCATCATTCTCCTCTTGCAGTTTTCCCAATGTAGTCACTGTGGAGGCACAGGTCAGTGGGTTCAGACATCTCAGAAGGTGGCATCATGTATTCTTTCTTCTTCTACTGAAATATGCAATGCAGTCCAAAGGCACTTTGACACCATCACAACCAAAAATAACTAGGAAAATCACAGAATGGTTTAGGTTGGAAGGCACCTGAAAGCTCATCCAGTTCCAACCCCCTGCCATAGGCAAAGACACCTCCCACTAGAACAGATCGCTCAAGGCCTCATCCAACCTGGCCTTCAACACCTCCAGGGAGGGAGCAGCCACAACCTCCCTGGGCAACCTGTGCCAGTGTCTCATCACCCTCACTGCAAAGAACTCTCTCCTTACATCTGGTTTGAATCTCCCCTCTGACAGTTTAATCCCATTATCCCTTGTTCTGTCATTACAAGACCTTGTAAATCATCCCTCTCCAGCCTTCCTGTAGCCCCCTTCAGATACTGAAAGGCCACTATAAGGTCTCCTCAAATCCTTCTCTTCTCCAGGCTGCAGAGCCCCAACTCGTAGCCTGTCCTCATAGCAGAGCTGCTGTAGCCCTCTGAGCATCTTGGTGGCCCTTCCCTGGACTGGCTCCAACAGTTTGATATCCTTCCTGTGTTGGGGGCTCCATTAACACTGACCCCTGTGAAGTCAACCCCTTGAATCACTAACACAGACCCACGTGAAGTCAGCTCCCCGGGAGGAATCTTTAGACAACAAAGCCCACCCCCTGCCACAGCAGCCAACCTATTCTTACCTCATCAAGGCGATTTTGCTGGCTGGCTGGTAGCTTCCTCTCAGAACAGACTGCCCTCTAACACTGCACTGTCAAATTTCACAATTCAGCATTTTATTATAATCTGAATCAAGAGGCCGGATCTGAAGGAGCAGAGAAAAACGACTATACAAAGAATTTATAGAACATTCATTTACATACTGGAGACCTTTTGATGCTTCTTTACAGTTTCAAGACAAAAAAAAAAAAAAAAAAAAAAAAAGGCAACAATCTTCACTAGTAAGGTAAATCCAAGAAGGAAACATTGAATTTTTAATGATTCTGCTGGATACAGGGAAACCATTCATTAACAACATGGCTTTCAGCATTCTTGTAGTTTAACACTGTATGATTATAGTAGTACATTTACTAAGCAGGTTAATAGGAGTCTGGCTAAATACAGGTGTCATCTTGCTGTCCTCAGTTACAAAACTGCATATACACATCTACCAAAAAACTCTGAAAGAAAAGTGCTGCCTTAACTATGTAGGTCTGGGATTTGCCATGAACATCAGGTTTGGGGGTGTCTTTCTAGAGGCTACAAAAAGGTAGGTACTGAACTATTTTGCTTTGTGTGGGTTTTTAACTCATTAAAAGGCAAAAAAAAAAAAAAAGCATGTGGCATTAGAATGTCCAAAAGGAATGCATAATACAAAACCTCCCTTAGAAACAGGACAACTTCTTTTTTCCCCCCACTTACCAAGTAGAGCTGAACTCCCAAGAAACCCTGGGAATGTCAACATCCAATTCCTTATGCCCTCGACGTCAGCAGGCCTTGAGAAAGCACAAGGAATAAATACAAGGCCCTGAATGGAAACAATAATACACGGGGAAAGAAAAGACTATCTTCAGCCCAAAGGCCAATGCTTGGTGTCTAACAAAGACACTAAAACTTAAGTATCATCTACAGAAGTGAAAAGATACAGTAAAAAACCCTTCCTCGTTTCAATGCTCGCAACACATCAGATTTAAACCTGGGTGAGAGTTAAATCTAACTGAGATGTCAACTGAAGCAATTCACTGGACTCCGACTGGCTGACCAGATTGGGCAACTTCTCCTCTCATGTTTCCAACGGAAGGAAGCTCCTAGCAGTAAGAACTGCACTCTTTATTTGGATGGTACATGAACACCCTTTAAGTGGTACACCTCTGTGTCAGAAGAACAGAGTTATTTGGTACAAATCAGAGGCACTTGCCTTCATTGCTTCAACGGTAGCTAGCACACTTTGGATTGCTTCACCCTTCCTCATGCATCCAATGCCCACTGCTACTAATACACCACTTCCTGGTCCACATAGATTAACCTTCAAATCCTTTTTCTCTCTCCTTTTCTCCCTGTCCCCACATCTCCTCTCCCCTTTTAAAAAGTATGAAGTTACTGATAGAAAATTCAGTTACACAAATAATTTGGTAACACTTTGGCTATGGTCACTGAGTAAGGTTTCCATGGTCCTAAGGTGTTAGGAAATAGGAAAAGAACTGCTTAATAACAAACAGATTAGAGTTTATAATAGACAAACGTAGCCCAAATGGATGAAACCTCCTCAACATACATCCCCCCAACATACATCCCATTCCATGCAACCATTATTTAGTAGAAGTGAATAAAAAGCATTAAATGCTCCAAGTGCATACAGTTCCTAGTCAATCCAGTGCCTCACTCACTGGCGTGCTGAATTCAGCATGTCATTTTATTCCTCAGATTATTAACATCATCTGTTAAACCACACAGCAGAAAAAGAGAGGCAAATAAAACCTATTCAGCCCTGTCAAACTGAAGCTGGTTTGCTACCACCAGTTCTGATAATGGTGTTCCCATCAGTTCTGATATGGTGTTCCCATCAGTTCTGATAATGGTGTTCCCATCAGTTCTGATATGGTGTTCCCATCAGTTCTGAGATGGTGGTCCCATCAGTTCTGATAATGGTGTTCCCATCAGTTCTGATATGGTGTTCCCATCAGTTCTGAGATGGTGGTCCCATCAGTTCTGATAATGGTGTTCCCATCAGTTCTGATATGGTGTTCCCATCAGTTCTGAGATGGTGGTCCCATCAGTTCTGATAATGGTGTTCCCATCAGTTCTGATATGGTGTTCCCATCAGTTCTGAGATGGTGGTCCCATCAGTTCTGATAATGGTGTTCCCATCAGTTCTGATATGGTGTTCCCATCAGTTCTGAGATGGTGGTCCCATCAGTTCTGATAATGGTGTTCCCATCAGTTCTGATATGGTGTTCCCATCAGTTCTGAGATGGTGGTCCCATCAGTTCTGATAATGGTGTTCCCATCAGTTCTGATATGGTGTTCCCATCAGTTCTGAGATGGTGGTCCCATCAGTTCTGATAATGGTGTTCCCATCAGTTCTGATATGGTGTTCCCATCAGTTCTGAGATGGTGGTCCCATCAGTTCTGATAATGGTGTTCCCATCAGTTCTGATATGGTGTTCCCATCAGTTCTGAGATGGTGGTCCCATCAGTTCTGATAATGGTGTTCCCATCAGTTCTGATATGGTGTTCCCATCAGTTCTGAGATGGTGGTCCCATCAGTTCTGATAATGGTGTTCCCATCAGTTCTGATATGGTGTTCCCATCAGTTCTGAGATGGTGGTCCCATCAGTTCTGATAATGGTGTTCCCATCAGTTCTGATATGGTGTTCCCATCAGTTCTGAGATGGTGGTCCCATCAGTTCTGATAATGGTGTTCCCATCAGTTCTGATATGGGGGCCTGCTTGGTACTGCTTGGTTTGGAGCAAGTAGGAATCAGACAGCAGACCTCAGCAGTTTGCTCTCCTTGTGAAGGTTTCCACTGTCACTTCCTACATCAGTGTCCTGTACAGCTAACCAGCACTTTGTTAGGTGTTAACCAACGTGTTCAGAAAGGTACACGGATAGCCACAAGTGGGAGGGTTGGAGAAATCATCCCATAAACGCCTGCAAGAAACGGGACAGAGAAACAAAATCAATTCCATTCCCTTTTGGATTTCCTGACTCCAGGCATGATAAAAAAGTCTTGATACATCAAAAAATACAGGTCAGATCTAAAACAAGTAAAAAGAGAAATGCCTACAGCTCCAGTAAAAAGGAGGCCAAACGAATGCACAAAGGTAAGGGTGTCTTAGGTGGGGGAACTAAAGTTACTAGCAAAAGAGCATGAGAGACAGGAAACAGGAAACAACATCTCACTGTAAGACAAAAGCCAAAATAGGAGACTACTGCCTGTAACAAGGGCACAGGCTACACACACTTTTACTTATGCAAAGTAGTGCTACAGAGGCAAAGCTCAACCATGGTCTGCTTTGAGAGTATCCATAAGACATACCAAGATCTGAGACCTACTATAAATAATCTGACACAGGTAAAAATATATAAATTATAAAAATTTTCTTCTTTGCTTTTCCCTCATTTTTTAATCTTGCAATTATTAAAATACAGAATCTTCCCTCCTTAGTTCTCTGTATAAAACAAAAATGATACAACCCCCCCCTAAGTACAGGCTAGATTTCCACACCACCTTTGTTTGTTCTGCCACCTCTTCCTTATTTGACACTTTTCAGACTAAACCAGCCCAACCTTCTAAACACTAAATACAGAGCAACATCCCTGAACATTCCACACTGCCACTTCTTTCTGATGAGAAGTCAACTTGCACGAACCTCCTCTTCACATACACCTCCCCCTTCCTCCATTCAGTTCCCACCACTGATCACATAAAGACAAAAGGAAGAGCAAATAGTCTTCCTCAGACCACTATTTTCTTCAGAGCACGTTGGCAAGGCCTACAGCTACCACTGATGCAATTAAGGCAAGTGTCTTTGTGAAGGTTATACAAAAGGTTTTCTGCACACAAAAATAAGTAGCACAGCCGAGTGAGTATTTCTGCTCCAATAAATGATGAGAAACAGCATGTGAAAAGACATCAGAAACCCTTCAGGAGAAAAGGTTTCACTTTATGCTTCATTCAGGTGTGGGCTACGTGGGTCTGGGTGGCACCCAGCTCCTTTTCTTTTGTCCTCTGATATAAAATCAAAGAAATGCTTTAAGTCAGAGGCATCTTCAAAGGAAAGGCTGAACTCTTGCAAACACAATGCAGATGACTGTCCTCTGCTTTCCTTCTTGGGAATGACAAGGTTCAGGCGTTGCTGCTGACAAGGCTTCCTCCCTCTCAAAGTGCTTTCCTTCAGTGACATGACTGAAGAGCGCAGAGGCAAGGGTGGAAAGGCATCAGATCTTCTTCTGAGATCCAATCATGACCTTTGATACAAAGTTCACAATAGCACTGGCGGGTTGCTCCGGATCATGCTCTGCAAATAGGTGGCACACGTTGTCTGTGGCACTGCCCTGCTTCCTGGCAACGAACCCAAACACTCTGCAAGGACAACAGCAGCACTGTGTCAGACAACAGGCATTGCCTCATTTCATACTGCAAAAAATACACAGCTGAAACCAAAAGCACAGATCAGACTTCAGCTGTCCTGTGGGACTGCTAAATACAGTGGTTCGGTTACCCCAGCCAACTTGGGAGGAGCTGCCCAGTGGCTCGGGATGGACAGAGTCTGGGAAGCAGGCCCTGCCTTCTAGTCTGTCTGTGTTACATCCCATACTGCTCACTTTCAGAGGCACGCTGCTGACCCTAGGGACATGTTCGGTCTGACTGAAGAAAGGTTTTGATGGACAGGGGACTCGAAACAGGACTTAAACCATCTATTTGTTTCCTTCAGAAAGCAGTGCCTGAGCTCTCTCTGGTTAGGTTTTGGTGACGTGGGGACTGTGACACTTAGTTCAAAACAAACCTCTTTATACTGTGCCAGTGATGAGAGATTTCCATCACACACTGGTACTACTAGGAGCATTTACATACGTGTGCCCTGTGGGGCATTTAGAAAGCTATCAGTCTAAGTGACACAAGTGACACAAGCTATCAATCTACATGACACAAGCGAGCTTCTGTCAGTGTTGCTGGACAAGTGGAACACAAAACTGAGTGTGGGCAGCAGGGTGAGGGAAGTGATCCTCCCCCCTCTACTTCGCACTGGTGAGACCCCACCTGGAGCACTGCGTCCAGTTCTGGAGCCAGTGTTACAAGAGGGATATGGATGTGCTGGAAGGTATTCAGAGAAGGGCCACGAGGATGAGCAGAGGGCTGGAGCTGCTCTCCTATGAGGGGCTGTTCAGTCTGGAGAGAAGGCAGCTCTGAAGGGACTTTATTGTGGCCATTCAGTGTCTTAAGGAGGCCTACAAGAAAGCAGGGGAAGGACTTTTTAGGCTGTCAGGTAGTGAAAGGACTGGGGGGAATGGAACAAAGCTAGAAATGGGGAGATTCAGTGTGCTAGTTCGAAGCTAGCTAGAATGTTTTGGTGAGAAGAATTAGATCATAGGCTGAGAAATGAAAACAATGGTGAGGTCTACGCTCACAGTCTTGCTGAGATGTGTAAAGAAGAAAGGCAAAACAAAGATTAGGTCACTTGCTTGCTCTCTTCGCTGGGAGCTTTGCCTGCTGGGGAGAGCTCAGGCTGCTGGCTGGACTCCATCTTGCTTTCTAACCTCACCCTCCATTTGCTTTGCTGTTTCACCTTTGCTTCTTAATCCTCTTGGCCGAACCTCCATTCTTCCTTGGGACTGGGGTAAGGTTGAGAGGGGTAGGGGGAAGGTGAGGGGTGGCTGAGAGCCCTTCCTGGGGACTCAGGTTTCTGGGAGGGGAGTTGTGTCTGTATTACCTTTTTACCTTGTATATTTCTGTCTATATCTGTACATACTGTAACTGTCTGCTTGTAAATTGTGCCAGCTGTAAATATAAGCTTCATTCAAATTTCCAGAGCTGGCTGAGTCTAGTCTGGGTGATTTCTAAAGTGTGGGGGGCGGGGGACACCCAAACCATCACATTCAGACTGGATTTTAGGACGAAGTTCTTCACCACGAGGGTGGTGAGAGCCTGGAAGGGGTTGCCCAGAAAGGTAGTGGAAGCCTCATCCTTGGAGGTGTTTAAGGCCAGGCTGGATGAGGCTCTGGGCAGCCTGATCTAGTGTGAGGTGTCCCTGGGCACAGCAGGGGGGTTGGAACTAGATGATCCTTGTGGTCCCTTCCAACCCTGACTGATTCTGAGTAGCAAATGGCTCAGTTTTCATTTCTGAAACCTCAGCCAAATCTCTGACCTGCAGCCCAAAGAAAGCAGGCTCTGCACATCATATAATTAGGCTCTGACTTGCAGCAGCGCAGCTGAAGTAACTTAATTTTAATTACAGTAAGCAGAGAGACTTTTTGACTCTGAACAGCTGCACTCCCTTCCACACCTCTGACCAAGATAATTTAGAACACTGAGAGAGGGATCACTCTAATGACACTCCTAAAACCTTGTTGTAAGAGGTTCAGACAGGTGCCACTTACTTTGCAGAAAGGCCATCTTTCATCCATCTTGTTGTCCAGCAAGCAAGCAGTGACAAACAAAACAACAAAAAACCAAAAACAAACAAGGATTGAAGAAAGAAAAAGGAAATCTGCATTAGTTTTGTGTGTTTTCTTCAGACCAACAATACAAACAACATCCTAGAAACACTGCCTGTCTTCCTTACTTTCTATCCTGGGGATCCAAAGCGCAGAAAATAACAGTGTTGACTGGATAATGTCGCCGGAAAAAGAGCCTGCAAAGGAAGAAATAAAACCAGTTTTAGCAATAGTTAAAGATGCCTGAAATTTTAAACAGCAAACAGTGCTGAAATATAAATTACCTTTGCTCTAAATCTAATAATAATGAAAACAATTCTTTTGGCTATCCCCAAGTGGTTTTGAAAGCTACCTGAAGTGATCCAACCAAGGAAATCCATAGTTAGGATGGTAATGTTCAGTTTTTGAAGCCAAAACCAAAGCTAAGAAAAAGAACTGCAAGTATGAAATGTGTGTTTTCTAGAAACTGCCCCTTTAGACAGACCAGTGGGAAATGCAACTTCATGGAACTCAGAAAGAATTTGATTAGGTTGTACTAGTTTGAAGCTAGCTAGAATGTTCTGGTGAGAAGAACTAGATTACAGGCTGTGAAAGGGAAACAATGGGGATGTCTACTGCACTCATAGGCTTGCTGAGAGGTATAAAAATATGTCAAAAGATAAAGTCACTTCTACTGCTGGCGAGCTCCGAGCTGCATCTCTCTCTCCTAAACACACCCTCTCATTTCCTTGGCTAATCCACTTTGCTTCCTAACCCCCTGGCCGAACCTCCATTCTTCCTTGGGACTGGGGTAAGGTTGAGAGGGGTAGGGGGAAGGTGAAAGGGCAGTTGGGAGCCCCTCCTAGGGACTCAGGTTTCTGGGAGGGCTGTTGTGTTTCTGTATTACCTTTTACCTTGTATATTTCTGTCTATAACTGTATATACTGTAACTGTCTGCTTGTACATTGTGCCAGCTGTAAATATAAGCTTCATTCATATTTCCAGAGCTGTCTGAGTCTAGTCTGGGTGATTTCCAAAGTGTGGGGGGGCAGGGAACACCCAAACCACTACATATGTTTAAAAATACAGAGCACTCCTGAGCATTCCAGCTGAAGGTTTTTCCCTTGAGCTGCTATAAATGCTTGCAGGTCCCATGACCATCAGCCTGGCACTTCCATTTTTTTAACCTATACTGAATTCCCATTTTCTCTCTTTTGCCATTGTCAGTTTTCAAATCTGAAGACTTTGTGATAGTGTGCCAGTTTGAGCCTAGCTAGAATGTTTTGGTGGGAAGAATTATACTACAGGCTGTGAAAGGGAGACAATGGTGATGTCTGCTGCACTCATAGGCTTGCTGAGATGGATACGAACAAGAACACAAACACAGATAACAGAGTTGCTGTCTGAGCTTTGGGCTGAACTTCTCTCTCTCAAACCTAACCTGCTGTCTGTGTGACTAATCTATCTGCTTCCTAACCCCCTTGGCTGACCCTCAAAACTACCTTTAAACATAAAGAAAGATCTTGGATAAGGTAGAGGGGTAGAGGGAAGGTGGAAGGGTGGTTGGGAGCCCCTCCTGGGGGCTCAAGTTTCTGGGAGGGCTGTTGTGTTTCTCTATCACCTTTTAACTTGTCTATTTCTGTCTATAGCTGTATCTATGTAAATATCTGCTTGGATATTGTGCTCAGCTGTAAATGTAAAGCTTCATTCAATTTCCAGAGCCCCTGAGTCTAGTCTGGGTGATTTTCCAAAGTTTGGGGGGGGGGCAGGGAACACCCAAACCATCACAGATAGCCTTAACAGCATTTGGCAATTAATTTTTTATCATAGTATTTCACAGGCTATTTAAAGCACTGTTTCAAATACTGGAGATAGCATCTGCTTAGGTCAGCTCTACTCAGTGATGCTGGTGAAAGACACCCTGATGATTCATTATTTCATCTGACAGGTTGAGTATTAAATGCTGCCAAAGCTGCTTACTTTCCCTTTCTCATATAAGGAATGACACCAAAAAAAAAACCCCAGGTGTTGTGACAAAGTGACTTTACAGAGGTAAAAGCTGTATGTGGAAGTAATGGCCACAGCTCAGACATTCTCTGGTACTGTAAACAACTAATGCTGTCACCATCATTCTTCAGACAATCCTGTTACCCTCTGAGACAGGCTGCAGAATGAGGACAATCAAATCAAGCATAGGCAACACCTGCTGGAGACAAGGTGAGACATTCCCTTCCCATCCCTCTTATGCTTACTTTCTCTGATTATCAGTCAAGGTGATTCCCTGTGCAGACACCTTGAAATGGACAACGGTTGAGATGGGAGAAGGATCTTGCATCAGCGTCATGCTCAAGGCTTTCTGCACTGCCTGGTAGCCTGTGAGGGACTCCATCTCCACTGAATTCAGGTACCAAACGTTACATGCTGTAATGAGAGAGGGCAAAGACCTTGAGAGGTCATATGCTGGTTTGAGGCTAATTGGAATATTTTAATGAGGAAAAAATAGATGATAGGCTGTGAAAGGAACAATGCTGATGTCTGCTTCACTCATAGGCCTGCTGAGTTGGATAAGAACACAAACATAGATAAGGCAGTCGGTGTTTCTCCCTGGCTTCTGCTGTATGAACTGCTTCTAGCTGGATTTGTGTAACCCAACTAAACATTCTGCTCCTAACCCCTCTGGCTGACCCTTCCAACTCACAGTATCACCAAGGTTGGAAGAGACCTCACAGATCATCAAGTCCAACCCGCTACCACAGAGCTCAAGGCTAGACCATGGCACCAAGTGCCACGTCCAAGCCTGTCTTGAACAGCTCCAGGGATGGCGACTCCACCACCTCCCTGGGCAGCCCATTCCAGTAGCCAATGACTCTCTCAGTGAAGAACTTTCTCCTCACCTCAAGCCTAAATTTCCCCTTGCACATAAAGCCGACTCTGGGATAAGGGCAAGCAGTGGAAAGAAGGTGGAAGGGTGAATGGGAACCCCTCCTGGACACTGATTTCTGGGAGAGGTATTGCATTTCTGTATTACTTTTAACTTGTATATTTCTGATGCAGCTGTAAAGGTCTGTAATCTATTGTAAATATCTGCTTGTATAGTGTGCTAAGCAGTGAATGTAAAGCTTCATTCCTTAACTGCCAGAACCACCACAGGTCATTACCCAACAGCTATCTTCTGAGCAAATCCAAACAAAAGGTACATCTACTAGGGAGGTGGTGGAGTCACCACCCCTGGAGGCGTTGAAGCAAAGCCTGGATGAGGCACTTAGTGCCACAGTCTGGTTGACTGGCTAGGGCTGGGTGCTAGGTTGGACTGGCTGAGCTTGGAGGTCTCTTCCAACCTGGTTGATTCTATGATACATCTGCCACCTTTGTAAAGCAAAGAGGGAAGAACGACAGCAAACCACCACCCTTTCTACACGTCTCACATGTCCCACTGTTGCTTTATAGTTTAAGTTTTGGAAGTGCTAAGCCTTTGTTTTTAATACCTTTGTATTTCAGCCAGTGACTATATTTATTACCCACAGATCCTGGCATTTAAATAAATACAAGACAGCAGCAGAGGGGCCACTCAAAGCTACTCTCACCATGGGAGTGGTGAGAGCCTGGAAAGGGTTGCCCAGGGAGGTGGTTGAGGCCCCATGGCTGGAGGTGTTTAAGGCCAGGCTGGATGAGGCTGTGGGCAGCCTGCTCTAGGGGAGGGTGTCCCTGGGCATGGCAGGGGGGTTGGAACTGGATGATCCTTGTGGTGCCTTCCAACCCTGACTGATTCTATGATTCTGTACTACTCCAGAAAAGGTATGCCTGAAGGCACAGAACGGGGACAGTTCAATTATGGCAGCCAGTAAGAAAACAGACATTTTTGAAGCAGAGGTTCACATATTTTATGCTTTCAAATCATATTTAAATAAAAATACTCACTTGTTAGACAAGACAAGAATGATTTCACCCCATAAAGAATGACTTACTGGAAAACTCACTTCTCATTAATTCCACAGCAGTTTCTATGTTTAGCAGTTTTAGGGCTAACAAAAGAACTTCCATATTGAGAAAAACTGCTGACTTGACAATATTTCAGTCTGCTCTTTACCTCAGCATGGACTTTTTTTGCTTTTTAAAGGCCTAGTCTTCTTTTAGAGGTGTTAACAATTTCTGAAGTATCTCTATAACCCAGAAGCTCACTGGTTTCTAATACAGTTAATTTTTGTAACAGGTCTCATACAAACTCTGTGGTGAGCAAAGAAGCATCATTATACAGCAGTACTATAGAACTGCACAGTACTACTTGGTAACAGTGCCATAGAATCAACCAGGTTGGAAGAGACCTCCAAGCTCATCCACTCCAACCTAGCACCCAGCCCTGCCCAATCAACTAGACCATGGTACTAAGTACCTCATCCTGTCTTCTCTTCAACACCTCCAGAGACAGCAACTCCATATAACATTATGCAGTATTCCTCATTATTATTATGTAGTGCTACTAGAATTATTCATAGAATCATTTTGGTTGCAAAAGACCTCTAAGATCATTGACTCCAACTAGCATCTAGTTCTATCAAGTCTGGTGCTAACTCATGCCCCTCAGAACATCTCTGCCCCTCTGAAACACTTCCAGACACGGCAATTCAACCACCTCCCTGTTCCAGTGTTTGAGAAGCTTTTCAGTGAAGAAGTTCCCTCTAAAATGTCAGTAATTAAGAGATGACCTATAGATGTGATCTGGACTTCTGCAAGGCCTCTGACATGGTCCCCCACAACATCCCACTCACCAAGTTGGAGAGATATGGATTTGATGGGTAGACTGTACAGTGTAAGGAACTGCTTGGTGCCATCTGCAAACCTGCTGAGGGTGCACTCGATTCCTCTGTCCATATCACTGACAAAGATGTTAAACAGCACTGGTGCCAGCACTGACCCCTGAGAGACTCCACTTGGCACTGGTCTGCAGTGACAGGAATCTCTCCCAGCTTATTTGTATATTCAGGTTCCAAATCCTTCTTTGGAAACAACTAAACAGGGATAAAAACGATGTGACAGGCTCCAGAGGGAATTCTCTGATTCCTGCCTCAACTGAAGTAAAATCATTTTTTCGCTTCAGAAAGCACTGCCTGAGTGAGGAGACACAAACACCTGCCCCTTTTGCTGGCTTTCCAAGAGGGCAAGTTCTACACAACTCCATTCTGCTTGCTTTTGTCCCCACTGGCCACGACAAACACCACCAGCACCGCCTGCCAGACAGACCGACATGTGCTCACTGCTGGCACAGCTCGGCAAAGGCTTGCTGTTGCCTCGGCCACACATTCCTGCCTGATGACAGCACTCTGAGTGCTACTTCAAATTTTTAAGTCAAAGCAGATTGCTGCACAAGCAAGGAGCAACATTCTCTCCAGAGATGCTCAGCTTGGCAGCTGCCCTAACGTGGGTGACTGCAATGAAGCGCAGTGCTCACAGAGAGGCATGTCTAGAATAGAATAGAATAGAATCAACCAGGTTGGAAGAGAGCTCCAAGCTCATCCAGTCCAACCTAGCACCCAGCCCTATCCAGTCAACTAGACCATGGCAATAAGTGCCTCATCCAGGCTTTTCCTGAACACCTCCAGGGATGGTGACTCCACCACCTCCCTGGGCAGCCCATTCCAATGCCAATCACTCTCTCTGTGAAGAACTTCCTCCTAACATCCAGCCTATACTTCCCCCGGCACAACTCCCTCACAGAGAGGCATGTCTAGCCACAACACCTCTGCCAGTGGCTCCAGCGGTGCCAACAGAGGGTGGCAGGTGTAGTATATGCTCCTGCTCCAATGTGACTAATCAGGTGGGATTGCTCACAGCAGCCTGAAGACTAGGAACCATGGAAGGGCATGGGCAGAGTGCAAAGGACATGTGCACTGCACAGGGGAATTACACAGTGGTTGAGTTCTTACTAAGGCCTGCTTTGAGACTACAAAGTGGCACTCAGCGTACCATGTCCAGAGTGCTAGGACACCACCACACGTTTTCAGACAGGGCTACTCCACCAGCTGCCTCTGGGACAAGCTGCACACAAAGAAAGCAGATAAGCAGCTACTGGAGAGCAATAGATGGTACCAGTGCAGAGCATCACACTGTTTGGAGGCAACCTTGTCAGGCTTCTTCTGTCACACAAATACATGTATGTTCTTGGGGAAGAGGGAGTGAAAAGCTGCCCAGCAGAAGACTACCTGGGGGTGTTCACTGACAGCCAGCTGAAGATGAGTCAGCCTGTGCCCAGGTGCCCAAGAAGGACCCTGGCCTGGATCAGCAATACCATGGTCAGCAGCACCAAGGAAGTGTGATTTTCCTCCTAAACCCAGCACTGGTGAGATCACACCTTGAATACTGGGTTGAGCTTTGGGCCACTCACTCCAAGGACACTGAGGTGCTGGAGAGCATCCAGAGAAGGGCAATGAAGCTGTTGAAGGGTCTGGAGAACAGGTATGGTGAGGGGTAGCTGAAGATCTGGAGTTGTTTAGTCTGGAGAAAAGGAAGCTGAGGGAAGCCTCTGCTCTCCTGAAAGGAGGTTGGAGTCTAGGAACACCAATGGAAGGAAATGGCCTCAGGTTGCACCAGGAGAAGTTCAGGTTGGATATGAAAATTTCTCCCCTGAAAGGGCTCTCAAAAATTGCAACAGGCTCCCCAGGGAGGTGGATGAATCACCATCCTTGGAGGTGTCTCAAAGAGGCAGAGATGTGGTGCTAAGGGACACGATTTCACCCCAGACTTGGTGGAGTTAGATATTGGTTGGACTTGATCATCTTAAAGTCTTTTCCAACCAAAATGATTCTGTGACTCTAAAACAATTTAACTTGCCACAATGGTCTCCTCTCCCACACAACCAGCAACAGGACAAGGGGACACAGTCTCAAGTTGTGCCGGGGGAAGTATAGGCTGGATGTTAGGAGGAAGTTGTTGGCAGAGAGAGTGATTGGCATTGGAATGGGCTGCCCAGGGAGGTGGTGGAGTCACCGTCCCTGGAGGGGTTCAAGCAAAGCCTGGATGAGGCACTTAGTGCCATGGTCTGGTTGATTGGCTAGGGCTGGGTGCTAGGTTGGGCTGGATGAGCTCGGACGTCTCTTCCAACCTAGCTGATTCTATTCTATTCTAGTGGGTGCTGCAGTATGCATGAGAATCCATAAGACAAAACCCAGTGCAAAAGACATTGGACATTTCCTAGCAGCAAGAGCAACAAGTGAAGCACAGGGCAACTGTTGTTCAGACTGATGGGACAGAAAGCATTTGCCAGTGGTATTCTCAATCCCTGTGCTGAGAATTTACCACTACTGAATGCTTTCTTTAGCTGCTGTTTGCCAACCTCAGACATAGTTTATCAACCTCTGCAGCCACAGCTTGAAAATATCTTCTGCAAGCTCATCAGTTATGAAAGCAATGTCACAGGTTAAAAATTGCTGTGCTTCAACCAGCCCACTTGTACCTCATATTTTCACAGGAGGCATGACTGGAATGCAAACAGTTGTAGAACTAAGGAGCTGTTTGCAGAAGAAAGAAAGAACCTGGTACATAGCCTGACAGGGCAGGATATGTGCACTTCTGCACAGCCCTCTGAATTTCAACTGCTGCCTTTAAACATCTTCAGTCCAGCCTCTCCCATCCTTCAACATACAAAATTTGGTGTGCTAGTTTGAAGCTAATTGGAATATTTTAAAAGGAAAAATTAGATGATAGGCTGTGAAAAGGACACAATGGTGATGTCTGCTTCACTCACAGGCTTGCTGAGATGGACAAAAACAGGAACACAAAACACAGATAAGACAGAGTGGGAGGGAAAATGTCTCTGCCTGCCAGAGTGTGTGTCTCTGCCCTGGGCTGCCTCTGTGTAACTCATCCCTCTGCCTTCTAACCCCCTCGCTGATCCTCCAAACTCACCTTGCACATAAGGTATATTCTGGGGTAAGGTAGAGGGGTGGAAAGAAGCTGGAAGGGTGGTTGGGAGCCCCTCCTGGGAACTTTGGTTTCTGGGAGGGCTGTTGTGTTTCTGTATTACCTTTAACTTGTATATTGCTGTCTATACCTATAGATACTGTAACTATCTGCTTGCATATTGTGCTTAGCTGTGAATATAAAGCTTCATTCCTTAACTTCCAGCTGGCTGAGTCTAGTCTGGGGGATTTCATTAGAGTGGGGGGGGTAGATAACTCCCAAATCATCACACCTGGCAAAAGTCAAATGCAAGGAAAAGGATGAACAAACCTGCCCCCTGTTTGAGAAGCTCCGCAGCCGAGTTCGCAGCAGTCTGTGGCGAAGTTTCTGCTATCTCCTCCAAGGGATCTGCAAACAGAAAACACTGTCCCTGACTGTCCATGTCTTGTTTGGACTTGATCTGACAAACCAACACGCAAGGTCATGCAGAAGTTTAGCATTTACANACTTGATGATCTGTGAGGTCTCTTCCAACCTTGGTGATACTGTGAGACTGTGATACTGTGACAACTCTTTGCCAAAGACATGAAACAGTTCCATGCCTGTAAGTAGGATAATCAATGTGGGGTTTGCGTTGCATCAGGATGTTTAGCTTCCAGACAGCAGAAGACATAACTACAGAGCTTACGCTGCAGGGACAGACTGCATGGGCACATTAAAACAACACAAGCAGCTGTGATCCCTTCATTACAACCTCAACATTTTGTACACAGTGCAATCCATTATTTATTTTGGGTAATTTACAGTGCAAAGTCTTTGTGTTTCTATAAAGAAATCAGTTAATTGCATCTTGATGCGGAAAACAAACCTCTGCGCTATTTAGGCAGCAGCATTCTGAGAGCAGCCAGACTTCATATCCTCTCAAAATCAGTGAGGATACTGTCCATCATCTTGGTTCAGTTAAATGCATGTAGAAGATCACATCTCCTGCTGCATTTAATCAGATGTTTGCTGTCTCAATCACTCAAACAAGAAGGGCAGTAACGTGATGGGTGACACTTCACACGTTCAGAGTTACCTCCATGCTGCAAATCCTCCAGGTGCTGCACCCAGAATCACTAACCACAGAAGATCTTAAAATGCATTATTCATCAGATTAAAAAAGAAACCCAAAATGAAATTTCACTCTGGTATGTTTATTGGGGTCAAGGCAAATGTTTCAGTCCTGCACCTCTGCCAGAACAGAAGGAACTAGCCATTTTAGGTGAGGAGGATAAGGATAAGAAGCCCACTGAGCACACTGGTTTGCCATATAAAGAGATCTCTGGTCACAGCCACCAGAACATCTTTTTGTGCTGAAATGGTTTCATTAATGTATTTACACAATTCAAATGATATGTTTGAGCACTGACACGTGGCCTTTAACCAACGTGTGCCGGGTTCAGCAGAAAACCACAGGCACGCTGAACATTTCAGGAACACATCTGGTGTTAACTTCATTGTGGGAGAGTAAGAGACAACTGAATTATGGGGCAAGAACAGCTATATTTTGCTGTTTTCTTAGAGCAGTTTATGCAATCACCAGGCCAGGTGGCCAAGAAAGCCAATGGCATCCTGGCCTGGATCAGGAAGAGTGTGGCCAGTAGGACAAGGGAGGTTATTCTTCCCCTGTACTCAACACTGGTCAGGCCACACCTTGAGTGCTGTGTCCAGTTCTGGGCTCCTCAATTCAAGAGAGATGTTGAGGTGCTGGAAGGTGTCCAGAGAAGGGCAACGAGGCTGGTGAGGGGCCTGGAACACAAACCCTGTGAGGAGAGGCTGAGGGAGCTGGGGTTGTTTAACCTGGAGAAGAGGAGGCTCAGGGCAGAGCTCATTGCTGTCTACAACTACCTGAAGGGAGGCTGTAGCCAGGTGGGGTTGGTCTCTTCTCCCAGGCAAGCAGCCACAGAACAAGGAGACACAGCCTCAAGTTGTGCTGTGGGAGGTCTAGGCTGGATGTTAGGAGGAAGTTGTTGGCAGAGAGAGTGATTGGCATTGGAATGGGCTGCCCAGGGAGGTGGTGGAGTCACCATCCCTGGAGGTGTTGAAGCAAAGCTTGGATGGGGCACTTAGTGCCATGGTCTAGATGACTGTCTAGGGCTGGGTGCTAGGTTGGACTGGATGAGCTTGGAGGTCTCTTCCAACCTGGTTGATTCTATTCTATTCTACACCATAACCAAATAAGAATGCAAGTCACATGATGCCACACAGGATTTTTGATCTTTTACTTAATCAAGTGAGACCCAGGGAAGTTGCTGTTTCCTTCCTGCCAGTGTCACTCTCAGAGCACCCTCTATTCTTTACCTATTTTGCCTTCCCTAAGGCACTTTTGCCACTCAGACCTGAACGAGTGCTTACACCTAACCATACATGGACATAATCTCATGTCTGAGAAGTACAATTCTCTTCCTCCACGCTAGATTACTGCACAGCTTTCCAGGAGGCACCACTATTTATGACTGGAATATCACAGTACTGATCTCACAGCTACAGCTTGGGTAAGAGCCATCAGCAGTAGTGAAGAACCATCTAGAAAACACAGCTTGCTTAGAGCTCAATTTGTGACACATTCACCAGCCTTCAGACACTGGGGCTGTGCTAGTTTGAAGCTAGCTAGAATGTTTTGGTGAGAAGAACTAGGTTGCAGGCTATGAAAGGAAAACAAGGGTGATGTCTACTTCACTCATAGGCTTGCAGAGAGGTATAACAACAAGAATCCAAACATAGATAAAGCACAGCTTCTTGGGGCATTTCCTGAGCTGCATTTTTTTCTCTCTCTAGCCTCTCTGCCATCTCTCTCACTAATCCACTTTGCTTCCTAACCCCCTGGCCAAACCTCCATTCTTCCTTGGGACTGGGGTAAGGTTGAGAGGGGTGGGAGAAGGTGGAAGGGTGGTTGGGAGCCCCTCCTGGGGACTCAGGTTTCTGGGAGGGCTGTTGTGTTTCTGTATTCCCTTTTCCCTTGTCTATTTCTGTCTATAACTGTATCTACTGTAACTATCTGCTTCTATATTGTGCTAAGCTGTAAATATAAGCTTCATTCAATTTCCAGAGCTGGCTGAGTCTAGTCTGGGTGATTTCCAAAGTGGGGGGGGGCAGGGGACACCCAAAGCATGACAGGGGCTTTGAAGCAGCACTTGGTTGAGTGTATCCCTACTGTACTTTAACGAGCATACCTCTGTCTGGGATGAGAAGCTTGCAGGGCAACGCCAGCGGTGTGATGGAATGCTGATACACCAGAGCTGTCAAACTACCTGTGGCCAGAAGAGTAACAAGACATGCACAGTTAACTTGGTTAACTGAAGAATGCTTAGCAGGCATGCTGTCCCTCAGGTATTTTACAGACCAAGTGACCTCCCCCCTGCCCTTTAAAAGCATCCTCTTGGCACCTAAGCCACCATCTTCTGTCAGCTTTTAGGTACTCATGTTTCCCAGCACTGTCCCAGCTGGATGTACTTGAACTCATTAATCACAATTAATGCTCCCTTTCTCTGCTGAAATTCTAACCTAAATGGCTTAACTTTAATCACTGAAAGCACAGAAACGACAGACCCAGTATGGAGGTCAGTGAACTCCTTCTGTGCTCTTAAATTCTGCAAATGTAGTAAAATCTTCCAAGTACAGTAAGAGCAGAAGTGGTCAGTGCTATGTGATCAGGCAGAGAAAGAGCAAGGAGCTCTGACTCTTGGCCATCTACAGCAGTGATGTAGAGCCTTCCTTTCTATTCAGTAGTTTTTGTGATTAGGGCTGGTTTAAATCATAAAACCTTAATCATCCTTGGTGTCAGCAAGCCTGGCCATACTCTGAGAAGTGAGGACAGCATAACCATTAGTCTGTACAAAAAGCCATCCTTCAATGCTGTTTACTAACAGACACAGAACACTGCAATCAGGCACCTGGAGAAAAAAATCACAGTTCAACCAAACACAGCCTCACTGCTGCTCACAACAACCCCATGAACACTGCAGCTGCAGGACAGGTGCCCAGTGGAAAAGGAGCTGGCAGTGCTGATTCACAGCAGCTGAAGATGAGCCAGCGTGTGGCCAGGTGGCCACGAAGGCCACCAACATCCTGGCCTAGATCAGGAATAGCATGGCCAGCAGGACCAGGACACATATTGTCCCCCAGTGCTCAGCACTGATGAGGCTGCACCTCAAATACTGTGTTCAGTAGCGTGTCCTTCAGTACAAGAAGGACATTGAGGGACTGAAGTATGTCTACAGAAGGGCAACAAAGGTCTGGTGAGGAGTGGCTGAGGGAAGTGGGGCTGTTTAGTCTGGAGAAAACGAAGGAGACCTTCCTGCTCTCTACAACTGCCTGAAAGGAGCTTGTAGTGAGCAAGTGTTGGTCTCTTCTCCCAAGTAACAAGTGATAGGAGGAGAGGAAACAGTCTCAAGCTGCAGCAAGGGAGTTTAGTTTGAATATTAGGAAAAATTTCTTCCCTGCAAGGGCAGTCAAGCATTGGAACAGGCTGCCCAGGGAGGTGGCAGAGTCACTGTTCCTGGATGTGGTCAAGAAAGGTGGACATGGCACTTTGGGACATGATTTAATTGTCATAGTGGTGTCAGGTTGACAGTTGGACTTGATGATCCTAGAGGTCTATTCTTACAGAAACAATTCCATGAGTCTAAGAAAGCTGGGGAGGGACTGTTGACAAGGGTAGGTAGCAACAGGTCAAGGGCAATGCTTTTAAACTAGAGAAGGGCAGACTTAGATTGGACACTACTGTGAGAGTGGTGGAACACTGGAACATGTTGCAGTTGAGGCCCCATTCCTGGAGAGATCCAAGGTGAGGCTCGATGAGGCTCTGAACAACCTGATCTAGCTAGGCACATCCCTGCTTACTGCAGAGGGGAGCTGGACTAGATGACCTCTAGAGGTCCTTTCCAACCCAGTGCATTCTGTGATTCGGTAACAGTGATCCAGCTCAGCTGGATCTAAACAGCACTGGTAGATAAGCTTGACCACTTCAAGCTTGACCACGTGCACCTAGTGCTAGAATTCATGTGCTAGAATGCCCTCCACATGTACTTAAGGTACATAACCTATAACCTTAGAATGGGTTCATACAGAACTCATCAGGACCCAAGCAAAGCATTCTCTCATTCGCACACCATCCAAGCCTACAAGAGAGCTCTGGCAAAGGCAAAGTGTTTCCATTTCCAGCCTCCCCTTGACTCGCAGCACTTACCAAAATATGGTTCGTTTGGGCATCCTTTCAAGCGTACCCCCTTGTGAGTGCATTCAATCAGAAAATGCCTTACAAGTTCATTTGACAAATCTCCAGCTGGGTTGGAAAAGAAAAGGAAAAGCTGGTGAAGAAAAGCTGTGAACAGACCAACAGGCTCACAAATTAGCAGCTCTTTATGAAGCAGTTTTCCACATTATCACCGAATGTTTTATGTACAACACCAAGGATACATTAGACCTGCTCTGCTGCAAGGTTACAAGCTGCAGCATCAAGGCTGTTTTGCCTAACAAGCAAGTACCTCATTTCAGACACAGAAAGGAAAGGGAGTTGTACTAAGAGACTGGCATCCATATATACATCAGATGGCCAAAATACCCAATAGAGACATGAAAAGAAATTCAGAAAATGAACTGTTAGAAATTCTGATGAGAATCCTAAAATCATTTGGCTTGGAAGGGAGATTTCAAGGTCATCTAGCCCACCCCACTGCAGTCAGCAAGGACACCAGCAACAAGTTATATTTCTACAGATTAATAGTATTCAAAAGACAGTTGTTTTCAATCAAAACTTCAAGCAAAACCTGGGAGGGAGAAAAAAAGACATTTGGACAACTTAAGATGAGGCAGCAGTGTGCCCAGGTAGCCAAGAGAGCCAATGGCATCCTGGCCTGGATCAGGAGCAGTGTGGCCAGCAGGACAAGGGAGGTTATTCTGCCCCTGTACTCAGCACTGTCAGGCCACACCTTGAGTGCTGTGTCCAGTTCTGGGCTTCTCAATTCAAGAGAGATGTTGAGGTGCTGGAAGGTGTCCAGANCACTTAGTGCCATGGTCTAGATGATTGTCTAGGGCTGGGTGCTAGGTTGGACTGGATGATCTTGGAGGTCTCTTCCAACCTGGCTGATTCTACGATTCTTAAAATCTATACTTCAGTGAGAAGTGAAAAACTCACTTCAATAAACTGTAGAGTTCTGGTCCAAAAAAGTGTTCATCAGAAAATTCCCAGGCAAAACTTGTCTGTTAAGAAAAACTTGTATCCAATGTGACGAGGGAGTACAAGTGTGATGAAACACTTCCAATTTCTAGTGACAGTTCTGCTTGCAAAACTTTGCCTTCCAGATCAAAACAACAGCAGGCTGAGCTGCCAAAGGGCCTCTCAGTGCCAAATGTTTGCAGTTTTAGTCTAAGTCTTTGTTCCTGAAAGCAAACAATGACAAGAAACACTCAGGCTTTACTAGATTTTGAAAGGCAGTTTTTCTCTCTGGGGAATTTAGGACAAATTGAAACTGTTGAGTGTAATGAGGAAGGTCAAGAGGCACACGAAAATCCCCTGGAGATATATCCAATATATCCATACAGAGGCAAACAGAAAATTAAGACAACTTCATTACTTGTTTAAAGACTGGTTCACAGAACTTCACACTAGCCTACGGATTGGTTCTCTCTCCAAGTAAACAAAGGGTTACTGCATAGCAACGGGACAAAGCTACCCAACCATTCAAACCTGAACAAAGGAGCTACAAACACAAAGGCTCCCTTTGACTCAGCCGCAGCTCAGGAAACACCACATGAAGGGTTGCCTGTCAAGCTAACTCGGATGAACACATTAATCTGGAGAGCAAAAACTTCTGTGCAAGCAAACACTGCAAAGATCACCTTTTCAAATAGCTTCCTCTGTGCCATTATGCTCTCTTCATCACTAAAAATTAATTAATACAATTGTGTGGGAGATGGAGAGCCCTGGAACAAGGAACAGTGTGAGAGACTGAACAGATCTGTGCCTTCTGGGATGAAAGAGTAGGAACTAAAAAAGCTAAGTATCATAGAATCAACCAGGTTGGAAGAGACCTCCAAGATCATCCAGTCCAACCTAGCACCCAGCCCTGTCCAACCAACCAGACCCTGGCACTAAGTGCTACATCCAGGCTCTTCTTCAACACCTCCAGGACAGCAACTCCATATGATATTACGCAGTATTCCTCCTGATTATTATATAGTACAACTAGAATGATTCATAGAATCAGAGAATCATTTTGGTTGAAAAAGACCTCTAAGATCATTGACTCCAACACCTCCAGGGATGGCAACTCCACCACCTCCCTGGGCAGCCCATTCCAACGCCAATCACTCTCTCTGACAACAACTTCCTCCTAACATCCAGCCTAGACCTTCCCTGCCACAACTTGAGACTGTGTCCCCTTGTTCTGTTGCTGGTTGCCTGGCAGAAGAGACCAACCCCACCTGGCTGCAACCTCCCTTCAAGTAGTTGTAGACAGCAATGAGGTCACCCCTGAGGAAGAATGTTAAAGTCTCAAGGGAAATTGTCTCTTGCTACTACTTGCCTGTGGTACAACTACCATAAACCACCTCCTAAAGGCTACTAGAGTTTGGACTTTCATTTCTGCCTGGATTTTGGTGGTCTGATAATAATAGAAAAAATACTAAAACCACCTATAGCCACTTTCCATTCACCTCTTGTTGCTATTACCCACCCCAGGGGAGAACACCTCTGTGCTAGTTTGAGGCTAACTGGAATATTTTAGCGAGACAAATTAATGATAGGCTGTGAAAGAAAACAGTGCTGATGTCTCCTTCACTCACAGGCTTGCTGAGATGTATGAAAACAAGAACAAAACCATAGATAAGACAGAATGTGTGTGTCTCTGTCAGAGCCTGTGCTTTTCTTTTAACTCCTGGGCTTCTTCTGTGTAACTACTCCTTCTGCTTCCTAACCCCCCTGGCCAATCCTCACAGCTCACCTTGACTGTAAGGCATACTCTGGGATAAGGCAGAGGGGTGGAAAGAAGGTGGAAGGGTGGTTGGGAGCCCCTCCTGATCACTCTGGTTTCCGGGAGGGTTGTTGTGTTTCTGTATTACCTTTAACTTGTCTGTTGCTGTCTGTAGCTGTAAATAATGTAGTATCTGCTCATACACTGTGCTAAGCTGTGAGCATAAAGCTTCATTCCTTAACTTCCATCTCAGCTGAATCTAGTCTGGGTGATTTCATAGTGGGGGGGGCAGGTAACACCCAAACCATAACAACCTCCAACTTGGTTTTCATTAAGACACTGTTGAGCTTTCTTGGCAATAAAAAAAAGATTGCATGGCAAAATGTTATTAGAAATTGTCTCAAGGTACCAAATTAAGCACACAGAATTTGTATTGATAGAGGTGGATCACCCACCTCTGGTGAATGGCTGAGAGCAGCCCTGAGGAAAAGGACCTGGGGGTCTGGGTTGACGAAAAGCTCAACATGAGCCTGCAGTGTGCACATGCAGCCCAGACAGCAACCCTGTGC
Organism: Tricholaema leucomelas; assembly: GCA_013400475.1. Lineage (NCBI taxonomy): Eukaryota > Metazoa > Chordata > Aves > Piciformes > Lybiidae > Tricholaema lacrymosa > Tricholaema leucomelas. The sequence continues at coordinate 9,460 of WAAF01000271.1, read as the reverse complement.
TGGGCTGCAGCAAGAGCAGTGTGGGCAGCAGGGCAAGGGAGGGGATTCTGCCCCTTTACTCTGCTCTCCTCAGACCCCACCTGGAGTACTGTGTGCAGTTCTGGATCCTCCAACACAAGAAGGACATGGAACTGCTGGAGCAAGTCCAGAGGAGAGCCACAAAGATGCTCAGAGGGCTGCAGCAGCTCTGCTATGAGGACAGGCTGAGAGAGTTGGGGCTCTGCAGCCTGGAGAAGAGAAGGCTTTGAGGAGACCTTAGAGTGGCTTTGCAGTATCTGAAGGGAGCCTACAGGAAGGCTGGGGAGGGACTATTGACAAGGTCTGGGAATGTCAGGACGAGGGGGAATGGGTTTGAACTGGCAGAGGGGAGATTTAGACTGGATGTTAGGAGGAAGTTCTTTGCAGTGAGGGTGGTGAGACACTGGCACAGGTTGCCCAGGGAGGTTGTGGATGCTTCCTCCCTGGAGGTGTTCAAGGCCAGGCTGGATGAGGCCTTGAGCAGCCTGCTCTAGTGGGAGGTGTCCCTGCCTATGGCAGGGGGTTGGAGCTGGATGATCCTTGAGGTCCCTTCCAACCTAAACCGTTCTATGATTCTATGATTACTAACCTTGCCCCAAGGTAACAACAAATATAATACAAGCCTGGTTTATTATAAAACAAGCCAGCAGCCAAGCAATCTACCAGCCCCAGACAAAACCACACTTCCAGAACCACAACAGGGCAAAGCACTGCTTTCCTGGGATCTCAGCTGCCTATCTCACCCTGCACCACCCACCACTGAGAAGCTTTGCCAAAGTTAAACAGCAGCAATGAAAGCCACCCAACTGCCCTTGCACAGCAGCACAAATAGAGGCCAAGAACACAAGAGGCACTGGCAGCTCAGTTTCCACACACTGATTGATGCTTTTGCTGTTTTTCTCATTTCACCTGTCACAGCTATCAGGCACAAGTTGTAAATGGAAGCAGAGGAGCTGAGAGACTTTAGCATTTGGCTGGGGCAGCATCAGGCATGGACCTCAGAAGGCTCTTCCCCGCCTTGAAGACATTTATTTGCACAACTGACAGGCTTCCAGTTCTATTCACATGGCAATCTACAGACACTCTTCAGATCACACCCTTTACTGCCCATGCATACTAATTACATTGGTTAATCACAGACCTACACCTCCATTCCTTCCGTTCACACTTCCATTTATCTTATCTACCATCTACACCATGAAGTACTCATTGTTTCAATACTAAGCTGAAATATGTCATTCCCTTAAGATTAGGTGGCCTTCAGCACTCCTTTTAAACAACAATCATCTTAGAGAATCTCCTCAGATTTATAGCTAATGTAGACCTGTTTCAAACCCAAACCTCAGGGTCAAAACTACTCAACTTCCAAGTATTCCGAGCACAAATACTACTTCAACTATCTCAAGCACAAATCCAGGCTGGGCAGTGAGTGGCTGGAGAGCAGCCCTGAGGAGAGGGACTTGGGGGTGCTGCTGGAGGAGAAGCTCAACAGGAGCCAGCAGTGTGCACTTGCAGCCCAGAAAGCCAAGCAGAGCCTGGGCTGCAGCAGGAGAAGTGTGGCCAGCAGGGCCAGGGAGGTGATTCTCCCCCTCTACTCCACTCTGCTGAGACCCCACCTGGAGTACTGCATCCAGTTCTGGAGCCCCCATTACAAGAAGGATGTGGAGATGCTGGAGTGTGTCCAGAGCAGGGCCAGGAGGATGCTCAGAGGGCTGCAGCAGCTCTGCTGTGAGGACAGACTGAAAGAGTTGGGGCTGTGCAGTGTGGAGAAGAGGAGGCTCCCAGGTGACCTTCTTGTGGCCTTCCAGCGTCTGAAAGGGGCCTACAAAAAAACTGGGGAGGGACTTTTTAGTCTACAGGGAGTGACAGGACTGGGGGGGAATGGAGCTAAGCTGGAGGTGGGGAGATTCAGACTGGATGTGAGGAGGAAGTTGTTGAGCATGAGAGTGGTGAGAGGCTGGAATGGGTTGCCCAGGGAGGTGGTTGAGGCCCCATGGCTGGAGGTGTTTAAGGCCAGGCTGGATGAGGCTGTGGGCAGCCTGCTCTAGGGTAGGGTGTCCCTGGGCATGGCAGGGGGGTTGGAACTGGCTGATCCTTGTGGTCCCTTTCAACCCTGACTGATTCTAACTTTGCAGCTAAGCAAAAGCTGTACACAGTGGCATGTGCATCCAGTGCAGTCTTCTGGCTGCTAGGGAGGACCCAGTACACAGATGACCCTGGTTCTCTCTTTGGTTCATAAGGCACAACACATTCATAGCCACTGCAAACACATTCCAAAGCTGTGGTGAAACTGTAAATACAACAGACTTCTCTTACCCTGTCTCCTTTAATACCAATTGGGGCCTGTAAATTAACTGTGAGAGGGGATATTCCTCCAGATTATTACCCATTCTGTATGGATTGTAAATGACAAAAAGCATACAGTACCTTTCTTGTTTAACTGCAGCACAGAAGGAGGTGGTGTAGCAACTTTCATGGCCAGCCCATAGGCTCCCCGGAAGGAATGACTGTCTCTAACAATGAATGAGCCAGGCTCCTTGTCCTTCAGAACAGCAATGGCTGCAAAGGATTGCAGGAAGAGAGAGAAAAACAGCTACTGAGCCATACACACATCCAAGAGGTGCAAAAGAGCAAATCTATTCTTAACAGGAGACTAAAGGAAATAACAACCCTTTTCTGCTTCCATCACTGGAGGACTGAATTCAAGCCTGTTTGGACTGAGTGCTAACATCTTGTGCAAATTTCACAGGCACTTCTTTCAAGGGAAGTCTGGAAATAAGGATCCCTACTGATTTTTCAACTGAGAAGAGTGTGCAGATCCCATCAAGATTCCTACAACCAGGTGATTCCTGCTTACATTTTGTCAACTTGTTAGAAGCAAGTCTACAACTACTTGTCTACAACTACCTGAAGGGAGGTTGTAGCCAGGTGGGGGTTGGTCTCTTCTGCCAGGCAACCAGCAACAGGACAAGGGGACACAGTCTCAAGTTGTGCCAGGGGAAGTATAGGCTGGATGTTAGGAGGAAGTTCTTCACAGAGAGAGTGATTTGCATTGGAATGGGCTGCCTGGGGAGGTGGTGGAGTCACTGTCTCTGGGGTGTTCAGGAAAAGCCTGGATGAGGCACTTAGTGCCATGGTCTGGTTGACTGGATAGGGCTGGGTGCTAGGTTGGACTGGATGAGCTTGGAGGTCTCTTCCAACCTGGTTGATTCTATTCTAAGCAGGACAGAGAGCACAGCATAGCTCTAATTCCAGAAGCTGCCCCAGGCTGACTGCACAGCACTGGTATTCTTTTCTTGTGCAACTTCAACGAGCAGAGCAAATCTATTTTCATCTCTCATGTTTCTGTCTCTTACTAGTGTTAAGCTAAGGAAGGGGTGTGAGTATTTGCTCTTGACTGTTCAAGCACTGAAGTATCTTACATCTAAATTCTGTGGTATCTGCTGGAAGAGCGACACAAAGTCCTCCTCATGAGTAATCATTTGCTGGAAAACTACTCTTAGAATCATAGAATCAAGCAGGTTGGAAGAGACCTCCAAGCTCATCCAGTCCAACCTAGCACCCAGCCCTAGCCAGTCAACCAGATCATGGCACTAAGTGCCTCATCCAGGCTTTGCTTCAACACCTCCAGGGACAGTGACTCCACCACCTCCCTGGGCAGCCCATTCCAATGCCAATCACTCTCTCTGACAACAACTTCCTCCTAACATCCAGCCTAGACCTCCCCTGCCACAACTTGAGACTGTGTCCCCTTGTTCTGGTGATGGTTGTCTGGCAGAAGAGCCCAACCCCACCTGGCTACAGCCTCCCTTCAGGTAGTTGTAGACAGCAATGAGCTCTGCCCTGAGCCTCCTCTTCTGCAGGCTGCACAGCCCCAGCTCCCTCAGCCTCTCCTCACAGGGCTGTGCTCCAGGCCCCTCACCAGCTACATTGCCCTTCTCTGGACAGGCTGGAAGAGACCTCCAAGCTCATCCAGTCCAACCTAGTTGGAAGTAGATGATCCTTGCGGTCCCTCCCAACCCTGACTGATTCTATGACTCTGTCACCCAGCCCTGTCCAATCAACTAGACCCTGGCACTAAGTGCCCCATCCAGGCTTTCCTTTTCCAATTATTCCCTCTCTATCATCTCTCAATCTATTATTATCTGTGCAGAGAAACAGACATAGTTGAGATCATGCCAGAGCAGGACACTTCTACTCAACATCTTTCTGAAAGCTGAGCTGTTTGGTAATCCATCACACACACACACACATCTGCATTCCAAAACCTGCAGCTATTCAAGTGAGCTGTACTGGCAGCAGCTACCACAGGCAGATTTAAACTCCTTTGTGGTTAGTTCAGCTAGCCTAGCCATTTGTTTAATTAATGGAGGACTGTTTAATTCATTTATGGACTGTTTGACTGCCTTCCACTCTCAAATTCAACCTCTGGCTAAAACAAATTAAGTAAGGTTGTCTGTGGCCCTTCTAGGCTTTGTGGTTTTTTTTTCTCCTTGTACTCCTTTTAGACATCAAAAAGTTCCTGGCAAATTCACCAATTGGCTTTTGTGCCAAAGGCTAAGCTAGAATACACATCTGGGCTGACATACCTTGTTCTCTTGAAATATCTGGCTTATACCAGAACTTGGATGTGTCCTGGACAAATTTTACAGTCACTTGTTTATCTGTTATGTTTTCTGTAAAATAAAGGAGAGGGAAACAAATAAAAAGCCAAGAAATTTAGTGAGTAAAAAAACTTCTCTTTTTTTAATCTTTCTTTCCAACTCCTGATCACTTTAATTATTAAAACCCCTCAGGATTAGAAAGGACAATTTAGAGAACCTCTGGACTGGTTTAGAACCAGTAAATGTAACATTGTACACTAAGATTCCAAAAGCATTCTTCAAGTTTCACTTTACAAATCCCATAAACCAGTAAAGCCCCTTACACTCACAAAACTCTATTAAACACAGAGCTTCTCAAGGGGATCCAGTGAGTACACTGCTCTTGGCACCAGGCTAAGAAAGGTGCAGCAGGAAGCCAGCACTCATTAAAAGGAGTTGTACTTCGCACTGCTCGCTTGCGGTTTGGCAGTTCAAAAAGTAGGCTGCTGCTGGCTGACATCTAGGGAAGCAGAGACAGGATTCTCCCCTCTGAGTAACACATCCAAAGCCAAGAAACTGGTGTCACTTACTGCAAATCCACCAGTACTCTGATCCATTTCATTCCACTGCACTTTTCCCTCCCACCTCCCCACTTTTCTATCTCCCCCCTAAATGCTTTTCAGCAGCAGCTACAAAATGTAATGTCTTTTCCATTTCTCTGATGCAGAACTTACCTGGCACTGGGGAAGTGCTTAATGTTTTTGAGAAATCTGGGAGGACATTTGGGAAGGGGATGCTGATTGTGCTTCCACTGTGGGGGCTAGAGAAGCCACTTGAAGAAGGTGATACAGAAGCAAAGGAACGGTCTCCTTCAGAGGACCGCTTTTTCTCTGGGAGAGGTGGCTGGGCCTGTAGCTTCCCTCCATGATGCTGCTGAACAGAACTGTTCTGGTTATTGTGTCCAGAGGCCACTGTAAGAAAGTTCTGTGTCAAAGAGCCATTGTCCTCGGCACTTGCCACTGCTGAGCTCACTGTTTTAGGAGAGACGCCAGTATTGGCTATGAAAGCAGCTTGCTTCTCCTCTCGGGGGGAGTTACTGCTCCTGCTGCCCCCACTGTAGCTCAGATAGGACCGAGCACTGCTGCTGACAGCAGGTTCTTGCTGTGGCTCTGCTGGGGAGCTCTCCAGACTGTTGAGGGTGACGACTTGCAGTCCTGGAGTTTGGAAACGAGTCAAGAGAGAGCCATCTTGCACAGCATTTGAAAGTTCAGAGGGCACGAGGTAACCTCCTGGCTGCCTGCTGTTTCCCATGGAAAACTGCAGTGATGAGGAAACCTTAGAGCTGCTTTCAACCCAAGGAAGTTCTGGTGCAGAAGAACTGTCAAAAAAAAACAAACACACAACTTCAAACTGAACACAAAACACAAAACAGCAGTCACATCATTTCCTTAGGTCACTGTATGAGTCATGCTGAACTGACCACTGAAGGCAGGGAATTGCCTCAGTGAGGGCAATACCTGAGGATGCTCTGAAAACACTCTGGGCTTGGTGATGCAGCTGGACCACCCACCCTCATCACTCCCTCTATTACTGCAGGTCACTACTTCCTGCTTCATCTCACCTTCCAACCAGCCATGCTGAAAGGGCAGTTTCTGAGTTTGTGCTGTAAACCAGCCCATCAAATTAATCACATCTAAACACTCCTTTACCCTGTTTGAGAGGGCTGCTTTTAATATGAACCAATTCAGTGAGGCTGTTCACAGTACTGCTTCACACAGTGGTCCTGAATGGGCTGCCAAGGGAGGTGGTGGAGTCACCGTCCCTGGAGGTGTTGAAGAAAAGCCTGGATGAGGCACTTAGTGCCATGGTCTGGTTGACTGGACAGGGCTGGGTGCTAGGTTGGACTGGATGAGCTTGGAGGTCTCTTCACAGCATCACAGTATCACCAAGGTTGGAAGAGACCTCACAGATCATCAAGTCCAAGCCGTTACCACAGAGCTCAAGGCTAGACCATGGCACCAAGTGCCACGTCCAATCCTGCCTTGAACAGCTTCCAACCTGCTTGATTCTATGACCTGTATTTGGTGAGCTGAAATTCTACATGGAAAGAGCAGTAGGATGAAAGAATTTCTTAAGCAACAGCTACCATCAAAGGCAGAGGTTTTGAAGAATAAGAACTGCCACTGCCAAAGCAGCTCTTACATGCAGAGTCTCACAGTCATTAACAAAACAAAACAGGCCTGAAGTGGCAGTTGTGCACCACCACACAATACATGACTGACTGCAACAAGAATACAGTTCAGCAGACCTAACTCTTCCATCAGAGCTTTTGAACACCATTTGGACATTAAAAAAAAAAGATGCAGGTTCAGTGGTTAATTAGTGACAGAGCCCTTTTGTTGGATAGGATGAAGCACATCAACAGTAACAATCAGAGTTTTCTACTGGGAGTAATTCCACCTGTAAAGAATAACAAATATGCTTCTAAGATGACAAAGCTTCTGATGGAATCTGCTGATAGAATTTTACATTGCTTGTAAAAGTGAAATACCCTTAGACTGTAGCTGAAAACATTACCAGAAGTATCAGACAACTGAGATGAAAAATGAGCTGATATAAGATACATAACCCCCTACTTGATTTTTGATTAAATGAGAACTGTGGAAACTGCTACCACTAGATTTGAACAGATCCAAGTAGAAGTGCCATAAAGAAATGTAAGGGAAGCAAATAGAAGGTGGTATCATTGCAACAGGAAAAAAAAACAACCCACAGCAATCTGCTATATGAAATGAAAACTGTTGGAGGGTAGGAGAGCCCTGCAGAGGGACCTGGCCAGGCTGGATGGGTGGACAGAGGCCAATGGGATGAGATTGAACAAGGCCAAGTGCAGGGTTCTACACTGTGGCCACAACTACCCCAAGCAGCACTACAGGCTGGGGACAGAGTGGCTGAGAGCAGCCAGGAAGAAAGGGACCTGGGGGTGCTGGTAGATAGTAGCTGAAGATGAGCCAGCAGTGTGCCCAGGGGGGCAGGAGAGCTGATANGTGCAGCCTGCAGAAGAGGAGGCTCAGGGCAGAGCTCATTGCTGTCTACAACTACCTGAAGGGAGGCTGTAGCCAGGTGGAGTTGGTCTCTTCTGCCAGGCAAACAGCAACAGAACAAGGGGACACAGTCTCAAGTTGTGCTGTGGGAGGTCTGGGCTGGATGTTAGGAGGAAGTTGTTGGCAGAGAGAGTGATTGGCATTGGAATGGGCTGCCCAGGGAGGTGGTGGAGTCACTGTCCCTGGAGGTGTTCAAGAAAAGCCTGGATGGGGCACTTAGTGCTATTGTCTGGTTGATTGTCTAGGGCTGGGTGCTAGGTTGGCCTGGATGATCTCGGAGGTCTCTTCCAACCTGGCTAATTCTATGAAAAATGGCAGGAAAAACCTTTAGAAAGAAGGGAACAGAATTTTCTAGATAAAGTTTGAAGTAGGAATGTAAACTTGATAATGATGGCACAGCCTGATGAGCTTACAATTCATACTCACTCCAAATGAAATGTTACATTGACTCCTCCTCAGAAAACGCTAACAGACTTTGTTAGGCTTATGATTCCCATGCATGATCACAAGAAGAAAACATTCTTTCCCAGTCACTGATTGAAAATGGAATCAATTAGGTGGGAAGATAAATAAAAGATAAATACCAGCATACTTGAAGTGCCCACTGAGAGTCTGACACACCAACCATCAGCATTTCAAATACTTACTGATAAAAAGGAGGCAATAATCCAAGAACAAGAATAGGATAATTAGCCACAAAGGAATGCTGTTGCCTAGAGAAGGAATCCTAATAGCTGTACTCTAACACCTCATCTAAGAAGTAAATACAGGGCACATCTAATGACTAGCACTTCATTGCCCTGCTCTTCTGAAGCTTGTAACAGTAGGATTGGGTCTCCTTGTTTGTTCAGTGTGTTTCTTGCTGATTCTCATTCAATCGTTTCACTTGGAAAAGACCTCTGAAATCATTGAGTCCAGCCGTTCCTTACCCTACCAATTCTGGTGCTAAACCATGCACCTCACTACCACATCTCTGGCATCCAGGAGTATATTAGAAGGAGTGTGGGCTAGTAAGGCAACAGAAGTTCTCCTCCCCCTCTACTCTGCCCTGGTGAGGCCACATCTGGAATATGTGGTCCAGTTCTGGGTCCCTCAGTTCAAGAAGGCCAGGGAATTGCTTGAAAGAGTCCAGTACAGAGCCACAAAGATAAGAGAGTGATCATCTTCCTTATGAGGAAAGGCTGAGGGAGCTGGGGCAAGAGGAAGCTGAGTGGTGACCTCTTCAGTGTTTATAATATGTGAAAGTTTTGGAAGGACAGAACCAGGCTCTTCTCATGACAAGGAGCAATGGGTGCAAGCTGGAGCATAGAAGGTTCCACATAAACAGACACAGAAAGACTTTTTCTGTGCAGCAGGCTGCCCAGACAGGTTGTGGAATCTCCATCTCTGGAGACATTCAAAACCAGGCTAGATGTGTTCCTCTGTGACCTACTCTAAATGAACATGTTCTGGCAGGGCAGTTGGACCAGCTGGTCTTTTGAGGTTTCTTCCAACCCCTACCATTCTGTGATTTCTGTATGATTCTGCCTCTTTGATTCAACTACCTCCCTGGGGACCCTATTCTAATGTTTTGAGAGCCCTTTTATTCAAGAAGTTTCTTCTAATCTCCAACCCAATCTGGGGCAACTTGAGGTAATTTGTCTTATCACTCGTTCCCAGGGTCTCTCCTCAGCCTCTTCTTTTCCAGGCTAAACAAACCCACTTCCCTCAGCTGCTCCTCAACAGGCCTGCTCTTGAGACCCTTCTCCAAACACA
>WAAF01000270.1:472088-616495 GCA_013400475.1 Tricholaema leucomelas | reverse complement strand
CCTGCACTTGGCCTTTTTAAATCTCATCCCAGCTCCACAGCTCAGCTTAGGTTCAGAGTAGAAATTTATCTTGCTACCCTTGGGGAAGAAGATGAGATAAATGCTCTTTAATATCCAGATGAACTTCTCCACAGTGAATTAAAATGTCTAGCAAAGAGCAAAAACTATCTATATTGAACATAAATAAAATGTGGAAACATAGGGGAAAATGTCAATGATAGCTGTCTGGAACGCAATGGGCTAGATTCACAGAGGTGTGCGAAAACCCCCTTTTGGTCTCATTTCATAGTATCACCAAGATTTCACTTTGGGAGTTGGGGCTTCAGTCTGATTTAAAATAACTATTTCTGGAAGCAGCCAAGCCATATTCTGGGAACCAATCCCAGTAACTGAACGTGAAAAATAAACTATGACTGTATACCTGATGCACTATTTCCATTTCTTTATACATCTGACTGGAAATAAAATGAAAAAGAACTTCTTATAAAAAAGTTTAATTTAAGATAGCCATCTGTAGAACAAATGTACAATACTGGACATGGTGATGATAAGATAACAAATCGATTTTAACTTTGATGCACAGGTAAAGTACTTGTGAAGTAGTCCAGTGCCACATTTCTGGGGAAGAATGGAATACTCCGTGGGAAAAGAAATAAGCATATTTATTTAGAAGAAAGATATTCAGCACAGTCAGGGATACAGACATTTTCAGATTAAAATCATATAAATTACACTCATATGAAGATGTGTCAGTTAATGTCATTGTAAGATAAGTTAAAGCACAACAGTGGCAACAAAATATATGATGAGATGCAGGAAGTCCAATTCCTCACAGTGTTAAGTGCTGTGAATTAGAGTACATGCACACAAGGTATTTTTCTACAGAAATTGCAGTGAAATTAGACATTTTGCCAATGCTCCTTTCTGAGTTTTCAAGGCACATCTAAGTGAAATGTCTTGGGGATGCAGATAAGCTTTTTAGTTCTTTTGCTGATGTCTTGAAAGAATCAACGTAGATTTGAAAGCTAATAATGGATCGCTAAGAGAAAAGTAAGTGCAAGGGAGAAATTGGCATATGTATCCAACTGTTCATTACTAAATGCTGTAAGCCACACAGCAAGCCTCCTCAACAAAAACCTAAAATAACAGTCACATCCTACTCAGTATATGAAATGAAAGCAGGGAAAACAACATGGACATAAGTATCAGTTAATGCCAGCGTTTTTCAGTCTGTCAGTGTGTGCAGATAGAATTGAGTGGACTGAAGAGGACAACTGTGTTCAAAACCCATACACTCAGGGAAAGTGGCAGTTCACTCACTCTCATGCAAAGCCAAGAGGTGAGGATCAATGTGAAGTGCTGCAGTAAGGGCTTGGGAGAAAGGCAAGACACCTGCTTACAGCAGTGCCCCCATCAGTGATGGAGGCTCATACTCTTCTGTTCTGTCAACTGGTGGGATGGGGAGGTCCAAGTAACTGTTTATGCAACACCATCTCCAGTGTATGGTAACATACATACACCAGCTGAGACCAGAAGCAGTTCCATCAAGAAAAGATGGTAGGAACAGAAGGACATATTCCAAATTCCTGGTGCAGGCTCAGTAAGCCTCAAAAGCTCAGCCTCTGATCTGCCTGGCCATCTTTTAGGACAGAAGCTTTCTGAGGCTAAAAGCATCTGAAGACAGATAACACATAAAGTTCAAATTTCAAATACAGCTTCAGCTGGAGACTACCACAGATGGCAAAAACCACGTGCAAGGTAAAAATACAGCAAGAGTGTAAGGATTTGAAATCAGATAGGGACTATTGCTAGTAAGAAAATGCAGGTCAAAGGTGGTACGAGCTGTCAGGAAACCTTATGTTCCTTCAGGTCTCCTACTAAAATATTGAAAAGAAGCTGATAAACACTTGCTGGTGCAGAAACGTTCTTTCCTTCAGCAGAATGCAAAAAGCACAGATTGTTTTTAAGACATACTCGCCACCTCTTCCAGGAGAATTCCAAATATCTGCTGACACCCACAGGCAGAAAGGCAAACTTTGTTTTAGTTCCAAAAGTGCATGTTTCTCTCTCTCCCTAAACAAACAAAACAAAGCAAAACAAAACAACAAATCCCTCGTCCAAAATAACTCAGGAGGCAGGGGCTCGGCATTTTATCCAATGGGACTCCAAAAACATCCCAATGTAGCTCATCTGGTAAATACTGTGCTCAGGGATGTAGATTACAGGCCACAATTCCTGTTCCAACCAGCTATAACAGAAGTCTGAAATAGGATTTATTTGCTCCTTTATACTTGGTTATCAGGAGCTTTATATCTCCCTACAACTTCTTCTCTCACTAGACAGTAAAAACTTTCATGCTGAGAAGAGCTCAGGAGGCCCAAAGCATGCTTCAGGAGCTGTTGAAAGCCATGCAGTCAATGCCCTCTCCAAGAGTAAGAGAAAATTAAGAAGCAAAGACTTAAAATGGCTCCATGTTCTAACAGCAGTGATAGGACTACTCTTTCTGCAATTTTTGTCCTGGCTCTGGGCACCGCAATAGTTGGACCATATTGTGGTGATGATACCCAAAATCCTATCCACAGCCTCCTGCTAACCAAATTGTTCTTTCTGATGTGCCAGCTCTGTGTGCTTAAGTGGGAATGTAAGTATCTAGTATCTAGTTCTGTTATTTCAAATTGGTTCCCTCCTTCTTGGGTGAGAAAGTTTGCATTTCTGAGGATGGTTTGACCCTTTGGCATCCTGCTTTCCAAGTTCTTCACTGATGAAAGGAAACAGCAGTGATACACACAGCTTAGGTTTCCTGTGCATGCCATTTTCTGGAGAAGGTAATTTTCCAGCTAATGAAACTGCCTGTTGCTCTGCACAAAAAAAGTTTTTAGTTTTGCTGTGATACTGAGTGAAAGAGAAATTAATCCAGTAACCCAGATGTACTGGAACTAGGGTTGCACTAAGGCAATTCAAAAAGGACATTTGTTTGGTTGGCTGGTTTGGGGAAAACATAACCTAGAATAACTATTTTTTTCTATCTCTATCTAACATACATCTGCAAGCCCTTGGTCTGGCTTTGAAGCTTATTCCAAGGGTGCCACTTTGCTCATGAGTAAGCTCCAAGTTGCTACGAGGAAATAGCTACCATCGACTTGTGAGTGACAAAGTGCAGTACAGCAAATGCAAACTGAACAGCAAAGGGCACACAGCAGGTGATAAGAGGATTGTTACAGGAGAGTGGGAAAAGGAACACCTTTTTTTCTGGAAGAGGCATGATTTGTAAGAAAAGAAGGGAAAGTGAAATGTGATCTCAGGAGGATGAAGGAAGGGCTTCTGCAACAGAGCTAAACCATTGTAGGCCAGACAGGAGCAGCCAGAGGAAAATTCCAGTACTGACGTGACAAATGGGTATGAAGATGCTTCTACAGTTTGAAAGCTTGCATTCAGCTGACACTGCCTGCTCTTCACAACTCCTTCAGGTTTCCAAAGGTTCTCTGTGGGATTCTGTTGTTCATGATTTTGTCTTTTTTCCCAAAGTGATAACTAGATTTTAAGGTATCCTCCTTTCTTTCCCACACAAACCTTCCTCTTGTCATCTGTAAGGAATAGCCCAGAGCAAAGTCATCACAGGCTTCAATATCCAATGTCAGCACCTTGATCTTGTACATCAGTGGACACAGGAAAACAGCATGAAACATAAAGAGAAACTTTGGAGGAATTTTTCAGAAGACTAAGGTGTTCTGCCCAGTGGAGTTATTCAGCTGAAGTTAGCCCCTGGTATTTTCTTATGACACACTGCCTTTTAGGGGAGAGGTGCCCTGAACTATCTCACTTGCCAGAAACACTGTAGTTGGTTTATGCTCCTTATTATCAGCTCTGGGACAGATTCAGCCTGAATGTATGAGTCAGGACTTCACTGCTAAGCTGACGTTTGCATTATGTCCTTTGTCAGAAGAGCAGCTACAACAAAGATAATTGAGTCTTCACATCAACATACAAAATTGAGACTTCACCTGAATATAAGAATTGAGAAAAACTTCAGAAGGAAGAAAAACGGGGTGAGAAGAGGGATATGGGAACAGGGGAGGACCCAGATCATTAAGTATCTTCATGAAGTCCAAACGCAGTCTTAGCGGATTTTCTTCATTGCCAACAAAGTAGTCCAAGTCAGACAGGATGACCAAGAAAATTATGTCCCTGCAGCTATGATTAATGTTTGCCATCCAATTAGACAGAAGCAACTTTCTCAAAATAGAGATAGAGCTGATAACAACTATTAAAGGAAGAAAAAAAGACTGAAAGATTAGAGGCATGACTTTGTATTGGTCTGTAGAACCCTGCAATGGTATAAATATCAGGCTATTCTAGCAGTCAAATGTAGGAAAAGAGCAATATTGTAAGGTGACACCCTGAGGGAAGGTGCAACAGTGCAAAGAACTGCTTGACAACATCCAAGAAATAAATGAATGAAGAAAAAAAAAAACCATGCTTGTACCTTTATTTGGAGAGCTCATTTGAAGAGAATCACTTTTTAAAACTTGTGCTTCTTTTAGCCAAACTGTGCCTCTGACTCACTTTCGTTCAGAAAGAAAGGTGAGGGAATGGTAACTCACAGAGAAAGAGAAAGAGAAAGAGAAAGGAAAGGTGAAACCAAAGCTGAAAAGTCAAACCAAAATCCAAAAAGCTTGCTGTAAAGTTGATGAATACAAACAGCTCATCTGGGGTGCTACATATTGAAAACTAGTAATCACACAGAGCAAGGGAATAATTCAGAAAGGATGAAAGAGAAACACACTGGGCCATGGTAAAAGCAGAATTAAACTCTCTTGGTGTAAGTCCAATGCTTTTTCATGGAGATCATTCAGTGAAAATGGGGAGCTAATTCAGTGAAAAAGTGGCCCGAATTCAGAAAATGTGATTTGCCACTTTTTTTCTGTTTCTGATGAAAGCATTTCTGCTATTCTGATTTTTGTAGTAACATCTGTTTGCACAAAATAGCTAGTTTTTGATAGCCAGTTTTAATCCATTAGCTTCCCTCCAAGTACTCCCAAAGCTAAAGGTCAAAACAACAACTCTCTACAAATTGCCATTCCTAATTATCGCAGCTCAAGGGCTAAGGGTTTGAATGGACACAGGACAGAACAGCAGCCTTCATAGAGTGAGTCATGAACGGACACCAGCAGAACAGAAAGTCTAAAAGCTGACCTTATAAATGTGTACAGGGAAAAAAACAGTGAGCAGTTCATTGTATTTGAACAGCCTTGACAGCAGGTCACCGTTGTGCATTGGAGAGTGGGAACTTCACAGCAGGACGAAGTTTGAATTTATGATAAATGTGGCAGCCAGGTATGTCATACCTGAATGAATGTATCTGATGGTGGCTTTCTGTTAAGTACACAGGCTGCATTCACTTTCTAAGAGAGGTTTTATTTGTTCCAACCTATGAAACAACAAATAGAATGGGTTGAGAGAGGTTGTAGCCTTCCCTATTAATATCACATGAGGCACATGCTCTCCATTGCATTATGGAGAGGATACACCTCTATGGAGCTAAGAATTCCTCTTTGCCAGCTCCTGGTAAAAGTGCTTTGGCCACTTTCAGCCTCAAAAAATTTTCTCTGTAGTTGCCTTGGACATTGCTGTGAGACATACAAGGATTTGAGGGGTGGTTGTGGCCAGGGGGAGGTTGCTCTCTTCTCTCAGATGGCCAGCACCAGAACGAGAGGACACAGCCTCAGGCTGCGCCAGGGGAAGTTTAGGCTCGAGGTGAGGAGAAAGTTCTTCACTGAGAGAGTCATTGGACACTGGAATGGGCTGCCCAGGGAGGTGGTGGAGTCGCCGTCCCTGGAGCTGTTCAAGGCAAGATTGGACGTGGCACTTGGTGCCATGGTCTAGCCTTGAGCTCTGTGGTGAAGGGTTGGACTTGATGATCTGTGAGGTCTCTTCCAACCCTGATGATACTATGATACTATGATATGATGATATGAATGTGAAATTCACTTTTTATATTTTTCAGCAATCATGACAAAAGTACTTAAACATAGGTCAAGATAAGGTAAACAGTACGAATCCATCACTGAAGGGTTCTATTAAATAAGATCATTTTCTTAGTAACAGTTATACAGCTTTATAAATCTTTCTTTACACTGCTTCCTTCATTCTGTTGTTTGGCTGGTTGAGTTTTGGGGTTTTATTAAACAATATTTAACAAACAAACAAACCAACCCACCAAACAATTCACATTTCTGATATAACTGAAGATTCCTGATCTTGACCAGGGTTTTTGTTTGCCCCATACAGCTTTGTTCCTTTTAATCTGTGATGTCTGCTCTGTCATAGGAACAGCAGCTTTTGACAGTTTTTAAACTGAAGAAATCTTCTGAGGTGCATAATTTTAATCTGAAAAAAACCAAAACCTGGACCTCGATAAAGTTGTTTAGCCTGAAGGAAATGTGATGGGATGTGTTTTGGTGGAAGACACAATTGGAGACTTCATTAAAGCCTCCAGGAGACAGAGACTGCCAGAGCTCACACCTTGCGGGAGGTCTGGGTTTTATCAGACTACAAGCTGTGAACCTGTCGTATTCAAGCAAATGAGACTTCAGTTTGGGTTTGGGTTTTTTGATGTGGTTTTTGTTTGGTTGGTTTGGTTTTAGTTGTGTTGTTTTGTTTTGCGGGGGTGTTATTTTTGGGTTTTTTTTGGTTGGTTGGTTTTTAATTAAAATGCTTCTAGGAAAATATGTCCTCTAAAAGAAGATACCTGGTAAAGAGGAAAAGCATATCTAACCAAAAAAGCTCAGTGTAAAATGACATATTCCAGGTAATAGAAAATCCCAGAAAAAAATTGCATGTCCTCCTTCAGAGCTCAGTAATGGTGCTTACAAAATATCAACTCTGCCACGGCACATGTTCAATGCCCAGTTTTGACCTTTGGTACTGGCTTAGGGATCAGTGCTCTAAGATTTCCAATACAGAAGGGTACAATATAGTGATAGAAGACAATGAAAAGAAATATGAAGCTTGTTTCTCTTTATTTAAAACTTAAAAGAAGGAGGCAAGAAAGGTTTCTGATAACTCTGCCTGAGTTTAAAAAAATGCCAGTAAAAGGACTCAGAGTATGCTTTGTAGTGAGGGTTTTGCCCTGGGATCTTCTTGCTAAGAGAAAGAAAAATAAAACAAAGGAAAACAAGCTCCAGTCTAAGACTGGTAAACAGCCCCATAAATGTGCACATTGCTTCCAAAGCAAGGTGGTTGAGGCAAAAAATATTGGAATCATTGAAAAAGAGATTAGGGGATGCCCTAGGGAAAGTGAGTAAGACAGCTGGACAAACCCTGATGGGCTAAGGGACTTGACTCATTCCCAGAATGACTGCAGTTTCCTCTTAAGCCATTAAATTACACTTCTGAAATTATGTGGGTTTGAGGTCTGAAAGGGAATATTAGTCTTTTCTCAGTAAACCCAGTAATAAGTAGGTAGACTCACAGGTAGCTGCCTAAAAGAGTGTTTCCTAGCACATTACACAGAAAATCTTTCAAGAGCTTACTTTTTAAAACGGGGAGGCAATAGAATTGCAAAAATAAAAATCAAAACACACAACCAAAATGTACAGTGTGCAAAGTCTCCTGGAGCACCAGGAGCAAAACAAGCATTATTTCTCTTGTATGGCTCCCACACTGGTAAAACAGCCCTGAAAATTAATTACTGGTATTATCTCCCAACATTGGCTATCCATTCCCTTACCGGGAGGCATGGGATGCAGAGATGTGGGTGTGTGTGTGCAGAGGGGAAGATTGCCTTTCTCCTGGATAGTTAAAAAATAAATCTGTTTTCCTTTCCTTTATACAGAACACACTGCTTTCTGTCCTCACCAAGAAGAAATAAATTCAGTGCACCAAAAGCCTCCCCAACCCCAGACCCCCAAAACCTAAACAACTCAAGCAAGAAACCAAACAAAAAAACCCAACACCAAAAGCCCCAGTGAAATAAAAATTGAATTATTTAATCATAAATGATTATATCAGAGACTGCTAGAATAGAATAGAATAGAATAGAATAGAATAGAATAGAATCAACCAGGTTGGAAGAGACCTCCAAGATCATCCAGCCCAACCTATCACCCAGCCCTAGCCAGTCAACTAGACCATGGCACTAAGTGTCTCAGCCAGTCTTTTCCTGAACACCTCCAGGAACGGTGACTCCACCACCTCCCTGGTCAGCTGAGGTATGGAGAAAAAGTAGCATGGAGAAAAAGTCCCCTAAGTGCTAAACTAACATCTACAGAGCATTTCTTATGCAAGTTCTGGAAAGCAGCTTTATTAAATGATTTAACTCTTGCTTCAGCCAGAGTACTTACCGTCACAGAATCCGTCTGGAAGCTGTCTGCAGCCTGATTCTAAAAACACAACCTCATGTCAAACCAGAAATGCAGGAAGAAGAAATTAGTAGACCTGTGGACTCAGTTCTGCCTTAGCATAGTTTTGTTCATAATGGGCTTTCAGCAGCAGATGCAGCTCATGCAAACACTGTATTTGGTGTGAGTGAACAAGCATGACATGGTCGGCTCTCAGTGCAGCACTGATGGTAGCAATGTGAGAACTCTGTGAGTGGAAACAGCAAGTGGAAAGCTGTGGATGTGCTACATTTTGTCCAGATCTTCTGAGATCTCCAGTATTGTCTTCGGTATAATTACTACTGCAATGATCATCCTGCTTTGCTACTCTATATCTGCCAAGTCTTGTCACATTCTCCTTCCCTAGAGTAAGTGCTAGCATATCCTCCTAACCTTCAAAGGTCTCCACTTGCTTCTGTCCTACCTTTCCCTCTTATCGGTCGCTAGTTAAATTGGTTCCTTCCCTTGCTCTTTAGCTGGCTCTATTGTAGATTTAAATCCTCCTCTCTTTCCCAAAATCTTGTCTGCCATCTTTCTTGTGTGAGATGACTACTATTTTAGAAGTTTTAAGCCTGTCAATTTATCTGCACCTTAGCCCCACCTCAAAACCCACTTTGGCACAAAGCAGCTACCATAAGAAACCAGCTGAGCTGCTGATGCATTGCCACCAAATCAGCTGACTGGGAATTACAAACACAGTCAATTTGTTTTAATGCTTCCCATTACTGTTGTTACCTCAGACTTTTCCCCTACTGCTTATTATTAATTTCCTCCTCCTGTTATAATTTCTCAGAAAACTGAGCCAAGTTTTTAGCGTTTGGAGCTAAAGTTCACTGTGCAGTGAGATGAGACCTGGCCAATGTTCAGTCTGGTTGTCATGCAAAGGAAGGGAAGAAACTCTTTATGTTTAGGGAACACTGTGGACTCTGGCACTGAAAACCTAACAGTTCTTAGCTGTCACATCCTAGCAATTTACAGGCAAGGAGATGGAAGTCCTTTATTCAACCAGAATCAAAGAATTTTGATCATGGATATACTAAAACATTAGAACATTTGCAGCCTAGCCATGAGGAAGTAGTGTTCAGTGTTCACCTCACAGCTTGATCCTCCACAGCCTCTACACTGTAGAAACTGCCTGAAAACAAAAGGCAGCTTGTTCAGTTTTCCCATATAAGATGTTATTCTTTGAAGAGATGCAAAGAGGTTTCCACAGCTGTTAAAAATTGATGCAGAGACACTCATACACCTCCTTCTAAATTATCTCTGCACTGAAGAAGAGCTAGAGTTTTTGTACAAATTATGCTGTGCTGCATCTGCCTGCAAAACTACCATTTTGCGGGTTCCTAGTGAACTGCACTTCAAAATATCAAAGACCTCACTCTTGCTTCTCCTACTGCTCTTACAACCTCAGTTTGCTATTCTTAATCTTCCCACTTCTTTGCCTTCTGTTCTCAAACTGGTCTTCATTAATATGGGCAGAGGATGAGCAGGGGGAGGCAGGGGGCTGAATTAGATCACTCCTGTGGCACACTGGCTGAGGGGAAGGAAGAGCTCTGTGGATAGTCTGCAATAACCAGCTGTTACCATTCTGTACTCAATGTACAAGGGCTGTGGACCTTCATGCCAGTCTGAGGTAGGAGAATTTGTGACAGTGCAGGTTCTTGAGGAGCAGTGAGAGCAAGCACTCCCTTTCTCAGGGGCATGAGTGGCAACACTCTGAGATTCTGGTCACCAGTACTGCCTGGCTTCCCACCCTGGCTCTAAGTAGGGTCTATTATAAATGGTTACATTGTGTGCCAGGTGGAGGTAGCAGTTCAGCCAGTAGGAGATTCAAAGACAACTCTTAAGCTACTGCTCACCAAAACCACTAGTAAGAGTCTAATCTGACCCTCCTTCCCTTCTTCACCCACATACCTGCCTCTTACTATAAAACTTCAGCCTGTGTTCAATTTGTGGCAGCTGATAATCTTTGCTTGGGATAGTCAGTGACTACTGCCAAGAGGCAAATGTTATGTGATAATTTCAACATCTGCAGAACTGGACCATTAGACATTCATTTGATAAATAATGCTGTTGGCTGTTAAGGTTCAGACAGCCTTAAATGAAGAGTGCCCACAACAGAATGATGGGAAACTGAAAACTGGAAAACATGTTGATTTTTCTTTTTCTGAGATGTATTTGAAAATACAATTCAGTATGTGCTAAACTAATGATCACAGGCTGGAATCAGATGGTTGGTAGAGGAAAAAGAATCCACGCGCCATGTGCCTGTTTCTGCTGCGATGTGTTGGTAATTAGTTTAAATATATCTCCTACATCTGTTGATTTTTGGTTCTCCTTTTGAGTTAGAATACAATCTTCATCATTATTTAAAAAATAATTTCATTCCACGTTGCAGCAGTTTCTTTTTACAGTACTGTAAATAAAACAAAATGAAGTTTCCCCCTGTCCCAGGACTGCAAAAACAAAAATGAAGGGATGGGTAACTCATTTTAACACAAACATGAAATATTATTTAAGATGGCAATATGCTGGGTCTCTTCATTTTATCATAAACAACATTCAAGATTAGATAACAGCTGTTAAACATAAGACAGAAGCCATTCATGGTTAAAAGAGGACTGTCAGAAATGTTGCCTTTCTTAATTATTCATCTATCTGATTTAGAGAAACTGTTGCTCCAGCAGCAGCAGCATTCTCACCTCCTTTGTAATTCTCACCTGTGCTGAGCACCTAGTAAATTGAGTTATGGTTTAGACCAGGTGAATTTATCTCTTTGGCCATGATAAACATCATTCACAGAATCACAGAAACATCCAGGTTCATCTCAGGATCAGCAAGTCCAACCTATAACCCTACTCTTCAAGATTCACCTTAAACCATACCCCTAAAACACCACACCCTTAAACACATCCAGGCTGGGTGCTACACCACCTCCCTGGGGAGCTTATTCCAATGCCTGATTACTCTCTCCATGAAAAACTTTTTCCTAATGTCCAATCTAAACTTACCCAACCACAGCTTGAGGCCATTCCCCCTTGTTCTGTCTCTAGACCAGCATCAACCTTTCCACAACTTCCCTTTGTTACTCTTTGCCACATTTGAGTGCTTTTATTAAATCCATAAATAGTATTCATGAACAAACCTGGCATCATTTTGTATCCTGGTTGCTTGTAACAACCTTAGATATGCTGTGTTACCTCTCTATTTAGGACAACGTTCAAGCACCTTGTATTGTGTAATAGTACACATGGATGCTTTCCTGAGCTGGCAATAGATAAATATGTCCATATCCAAGTGATAGTCACCTTTTTGTCTATATCAGTGTCATAGGTTTGTTTTGTGCAAGAGCACAACAGGCTGAGATTATTCTGCTTTGCTCTTTTTCTAAGGAAAAAGGGCAGCAAAATAATAAAGCTCTGGCTGAACTGGAGAAGAAAACACAGAAAGGTGATATTTAAAAATGTGCAGGAAAAGATAGGGCATAGATGAATCCTTAACACCTGATACGGATACAGGATACATGAGAATTCCCCCAAACCTTTCCCCAAAACCCCCTCCAAAACCCTAGTGCTCATCTTCTCCCATCCGCCATTGTCTCCCATTAGGCCCAAGCAGGCTGAAATTCACTGCAGCCCATAGCCTAGAAAGCCACGGCCCACAGTAATGCTTGCATAGTTACTCAGATAAGGATCCCTCTGGAGAGCGGAAAGGCAGGGAGAAAAGAGAGCAAATTGACCTCACTGCTTAAAGTGTTTGCAGGATTTATGGGATTGAATAACAAAATGATGATATCTGGTGCCCATCAGTTTGTTCCCTGGGATGGATCTTCGTCTCTAGTTTTTTTAGGAAGTTTGGGATAACCTTGAACTCCTCAAACCACAACATTCAGCCAAGAAAATATTCCCTTATCTTCTATTCTAGCAGTAGAGTGGTGTTTCCAAAACAGGCAACCCGCAACAGAACAAGGGGACACAGTCTCAAGTTGTGCCGGGGGAAGTATAGGCTGGATGGTAGGAGGAAGTTCTTGACAGAGAGAGTGATTGGCATTGGAATGGGCTGCCCAGGGAGGTGGTGGAGTCACCGTCCCTGGAGGTGTTCAAGCAAAGACTGGATGGGGCACTTAGTACCATGGTCTAGTTGACTGGCTAGGGCTGGGTGCTAGGTTGGGCTGGATGATCTTGGAGGTCTCTTCCAACCTGGTTGATTCTATGATTCTAAGTCCTTCAGGCCCTAATTCAGGACAGCATTTTCCTCTCTTTTTGCATCTGCCATCAAAACCTAAAAGCCTGGTAAAGAGCCCAGTCATGACCATATCAAGCCATGGTTCTGTGACCTGACTGTCAGGGATTTGCACGTTGGGATCTGAAGTGTTGGATTTGATGTTTAAACATCCAGGATATTGAAAACCACTATTTAAGAGAACTGTCTTACCCTGTGCATCTTCCTGCCATAGGTGAGATTCTCAGGGGTGCAGGTGCTGGTCTCCTAGAAAGTAATCAAAGAGGACACTGCCCTCCCTTGGGGACTGGCTGGTATAAGAATCTACATGTCAAGTGCATCTCTAATAATTGAAATACTTTGCCTTTGAGCAGCAAATTATGCCTCTCCTTTTTTCTCTGATAGTCAAAATTGATGGAGTAATCAGAAGAAGGATCATTTAAATGGGATGAGGCTGGAGCACACGCTTAACATCTTAAATGGAACTGGACCACAAATTATATGTGGCATTAGGTTACCGAGCTGTAGGAAGTATTTTTAAAGCACAGCAAAAATCTGTCAGACCTCAGTAGCTCAGAATTTAATCTGTAAAATCAAAACGGATTCAAAATGTTTCATTTTAGAAACTGAAGAACTGTGTCAATTCATATAATAAAGTCATTTTTTTTCCTAGGAACAACAAAGGGCAGAAACAAAAGGAATGTATTCAGAGTGCGGTGCAGGAGTGAGAATTAGATAGGGTTAAGAATAATCTTTAGGAGTGAGAATTAGGGTTAAGAATAATCTTTAGGAGTGAGAATAAGATAGGGTTAAGAATAATCTTTAGGAGTGAGAATTAGATAGGGTTAAGAATAATCTTTAGGAGTGAGAATTAGGGTTAAGAATAATCTTTAGGAGTGAGAATTAGATAGGGTTAAGAATAATCTTTAGGCTGTGATATCCCTGAGGAATGCCACAGAACTGATGTAACTGAGTGGAAAAGCCATCCTTACTGATTCAGTCCAAACAAAATGTTTGTTTTGAAAAATCCATTTCCTGAGAGAGGAGGAAGGAAGTGGAGCAGAAACAGAATTTCACCTTAAGCTTTTAGAAACAGCTATATTTAAGAATTCAGTCTAAATATTACCCAAAAAAAGAAAAGAAAAAAAGAAAACTCTGCAAAGGGAGCGAGAAGGCTGCATCAAATATTTCTCTTACTTTCACAATAACGAACTAGGCTTTCTGATAGGTGTCTTCATGAGTTTTACTTCTTAAACTATTGAAAATTTTATATGAGTTGGACACTAAAGGGATTCATATTTCTACCAACATTTCAGGAGCCAAAGCTACTTATTTTCCCAACAGATATTTGATATTCTTGTCTTGTCTGTCTTAATTGAAATACTTTTCCTTCAATGTCTAAGAATGTAAATGGTTGGGGTTTTTTGGTCATTGTTGTCATTCTTTTTTTCTTTTGTGTACAGAAAGGAGCATTCATGTGACTCATATAGATTTAGGCCAAACCCAGGAAGCAATCCAATTGACTGCAATCTCAACAGCATGGTACTTAGATTGCCAGATTCACAGAAAAATAAATTGCATTCTGGCTGCTGGATTTATCCTTCATAAAGATCTGAATAATTAAAAGGAATTCTCAGGATGCATTTATTTTCTGTGAATTTAATGGAATTTCCAAAACTTCATAGTGTGGAAGTACCTTATCTGGCAGGGAGATGGATCACTAGCTCATTAGCTAGGAATGGGTGTAGAATAATTTCACCCTTGGCAAAACTGCACTGTCACTTCTGAGTGTATCGCTGATGGATCTAACTGCGTTACTCGTTGAGTTACGGCATCATTGTTTCCCACTGCTTCATGAAAGTAGGAACCATCTACCTAAAATATTCTCCTCTGTTAAAGTTTAAATCTTGTTTCTGTGTAAATAATGCATGTGTTCAGGCACTAGTGCTGCTGTCATTAGCTGGGAATAAACCTGGAGCTTTTGTCTCTGAAAGTACAAATCCACACAATCGGAGCAAAAGCAGCACTTCTGTCACATACTATCAAATAACAGGCTCCTATAGTCACTGTTACCATAGGGAGGATAAATCTGCATGCATTATATGCTGCTTATAACACTATGGAGGATAAATCTGCATGCATTATACACTGTTTATAACACTGAATATGGAGGTGCTAGCAATGTAGAGACCTCAACTGATCACTTTTACAGGGTCAGAATCAAGCATGGCACGAAGACAGGCTGTATGTAGCTTTGCTTGCAAGCATGCCTACCTCACTATTGATTTCTCTGGCTCTGCTACAGTCATTAACTAGGGTAGTTGTGTTACTGAAAACAAACCAGACTAGAAGTGGCAAATGAAATAATTAAAGTCACCTCTGTTTTGCTGAATGCTAACAGGCTACTTGTTTTACATACACTTACTGAAAGGCTGTATCTTTTTCTGTGTGAAGTAGTGAAATCTTACTTAAAGGTCGAAAATGTGCTTTAAATGATCAGGCTAGAGACAGTATGGGGAAAGCAGCAAAAACATGTGTTTTTTTCTCAAGCCTCAAAGTGATGAAATCTCAATTTTAGAGAAAGGCTGTCTTGAAATGCCTGAGGAGTAACCCATTGTATTGATATTCTGTCAGAGCTTTTCACCAATGAAGATACAGAAGCAAAACAAATAAATCTCTTCATTAAGGAGAAAGCCAACATCAATACTGTACACAGCGTTTGCAAGGTCAACTCCATGATCTTTACAGGCAGGTCTGTTTATAACTGCTGAGTTCAAAACTAAAGCCCACCGTTGACTTCCATGTGCTGACAGCAGTTACTGTCACACTGAAACCCAAATAATAAGTTGCACCAAGCATTCTTCAAAGAGAGGTTTGTATTTCTCTGGGTTAGCTCCAGAGCAAAGGAAAGCAATGTCAGCATGGAGGCAAACATTAAACAAGCAAGAGCCCAGAAGTCACACTGCTTTTTCTATCACTGAAACAATTCCCATTTCTCTAGTTGTCATTCGTGTTTTCTGTACTTTTCATCGTATTCTTCTGTGCCTAAACTGAAAGAATCCCTTAGGACAACTTTTTAGGGTCTCTCTGTCCTCTTCTTCTCCCTTTCAAGCTCTGTAAAGGGGGCAAAACTGAAGTGATGTGCTGCCTGAGGATGAGTGGATCCCCTATCATGTGCTGGGCAACATGGCATTTTCACTCAGGGAATATATGGATAAAAAGGTATATACCTGTTTAGCTGACCAAGCACTCGTTTTCTTCTTCACCACTCCAGAAGAGGCTGACACTCCCATTCCAAGGGAAGAGGACACGGGAACAGGGTTTAACATCATCAGTGAATCAAGACAGCAGCTGATCCAGCTACTAGGATGCCAATAAACAGGCAACGTGTATCAGCCTTAAACCCTGAACCTCGCTGAGCATCATTTCAAATCAAAGAGAAAATAAATGATTCAGGCAGAGAGCAGATGTTTAGGCTGTGGGTGCTTACTTTGTTGATATCCATACGGTTGAGTTGTTTTGTTCTTTTACTTGAGAGAAAATAAAAGCTGTTTTGAAATCCTACCCCTGACCTTAGGTAGCAACTACCAGTCTGCTGAGGAGCAGTCACAACAAGTAAACTGCAACATATTAACTGGGTTGGGAAAAATGGGCAAAACTATCAACCTCTGCAGTATGGAAGAGCTCAGTGAACACCTTGACAGTTTTCTCGTCTGATTGAATTGAACTAAATTACGTCAAGTCAGCTCTGAGATCTAAACGGTAGAAATGTGCAGAGCAGAACTGCCTATGCTTTAAATTCTGCACGAGGTACGGGTAAGAGGTGTGTGCCTTCACAGCTCAGTTTCATTGATGTGTGAGCTAGTATTCATGTCAGGTTTTCTTTTAAGGGTACTTGAATGACTCTATTTTTAGATTTCACTGTGATCTCATTTCATCAGGTATTGCATGCATAATGCATCGTCAGCAACAAAAAAATCTAACCACGGCATAAATCAGCCAAAAGATGCTACAAGAAGTCAAAGTCCTAATTGCTTTGAATGGGAACTTGAGTAAATGGATTCTGCTTTTCAATTCCTACATTCAGAGAGGATCTATGGGGGATTCTCCCCAGATACATAGCTGATTAGGGAATGTGTGTTGCAGGGCCTCTCAGATTCAGTCCCAAACCATGAAATGTCACAATTTAATCTGAAAGCAGCTTTTACCTTGATAGATTTGCGTAAGAAAAACATAAGACCAGAATTTAGGTCTCTCATCTGCATAATTCAGATAAAGTACCACTTCTCACTGATGGCAAAAACCCACTTGCTGATCATTCACAGTTGTCAAACCAAGAAAAAAAAAAGTCTGCAAAGTAATTTCAGTGCAGTCCCTCATGACCCAGAAAGTAAACCCTTCACAGGCACTGAAGGCTCAAATACATCCAGTTTCATTTCCACTAACGAAGATTAAATATCTGTAACTGTGTCCTGTTAATGTGCTAAGGACATAGAAATAAAATCAGACACCTTACAGAACAGTAAAGAGCATGGAACAGGAATTCATTTTTCATCTGGGAAGGCTTTTTACTCATTGCTTCTGTTTCAGTATGACAATGCATTTAACATAGCCCTAAAGCTTTAAAAAACAGGTCCATTACATTATTTGTGGGCAGCAGGTTATATTCCTTTTCCTTACAGCTACATGGAAGTGACAGCACCAGCTACTTCAGCTAGATGAGGCTCAACTCTTTGTGCAAGCAGATACCTGCTCCTTGTTTCAACCTCTCCGAGAGACAGAACCAGCTCCTGACATGCCCTGAACGAGGACACTCTGGTCTCAAAAGGAAATAATCAGGGATTAGGATAGGTCTTGCCACCTGAAGAGCCACTCTAGGTTGAATGGATGAACCAGACATAAACTGCAGGTCAGTAGTTGGACTTCTCCATCTTCCTGGAACAAATTAAAAGGAAGTTAGCATTTAATCTAAGGGCCATAATGACAGCAGAAGTATTTTTTTCCTGACCTCAGTGATTCTTCTTCACAAAGTGTTGATTTTTTTTATTATGTGGACAAGATTTCTCCTCCACAACCTCTGCAAGCTAGGAGACACTTTTGTATTTCTCTGGTTTATGGTTCCATCACATTTTATCTTGAAATTATCTCTTTCCTTTGATTAGGCATTTTATTTCTCTTTCCCCTGGGTTTTCCATCTCTCTTTCTCATTCCACAAATGAGCTGCTGAATACTCATTATTAGTCCCTAAAGTCACATAAAGATTTCCAGAGCATGATAAAACTCTCCCTGGGTATGTTTTGGATATATTAGAGCCTAAGAACTAAATGAAACTGGGAGATACAACACCTCCCATTCTCCCATTAGTTTAAAAAGAATTGGAGAGGGAGCATTTATCCTTTCATAAGGGAAAGGAGAGAAGGGACACATTTGTGAGTGAGAGGGAAGAAGGAAGAAAGCAGCCAGGTAGCTAAGAAGAAGGCGAAAACAGACTACTCAGTCCAGCCACCGTAACGTGAAATCCTTTCTGTCCTTACATCACAGTGTTTACTGAGGGTATTGCATCACTACTTGGTAATGATGTCACAATGCAGCAATTTTCAACGCAGTAGGGGTAAAAATTGCAAGCAACTATCTTCTTAGTCACCCAAACATACTTGCCAGAAAGAAGCCCCCTCTGTAAACAGGGTAGTAATAGTGCTAGCAGTGCTTCAGACAGCCAGACAGCTATTAATGTGGGAAGAGATTCTGTGTGCTTGAGAAAACATCAATGCATGATTTCCCTAGTTAGAGGCATGATTTAATTCCTTAGGGATCCTAGTTCCAGCAGGACATGAACCTGAAGCAAGGGCAGGCTGTGTGCAGCCGGCTACCCTGCCTGCTTTGTGCACTGTACCAGCAGGCTTAATCCCCCTGGCTGGGTACAGAAGCAGCAGGGAGAGTGGCACTCCCAGAGGGCAGTTCAGAGCATCTGGAAGTCTCATCCTCAGCACCAACTGCTTGATTCATCCTCGATGAATTCTTTGTCACGTATTGCAGCTTATTAGATGAATAAGCATATAAGGAAATCAGGTGAATCTGGAAAAGCAAATCAATCTCTTTTTTCTTAATAAAAAGATCTTCATTTGAACAGTTTGTGATTTGTCAGGCAAATGTCATGGCTGTAGTAAGTACCCCTAATACTCTCCTTTCAGTTTGACCTTTTTATACTTTCCCCCATGACTGTGTGTAAGAGGGAAGAACTGGTATGTGGCTGATCTGACTTAGGACAACAGGCCAACAGTTGCCAGATTACCAGAGGTAAGGCCCGGGAAGAAATAGGGTCTGTGAGCTCTCAAGTGATAAGACTAAGGAAAACACAGCCTGCAAGTACCACCCCTGTAATCAGAGGCCAGAATGTGGTGTTGGCTAAACAGTATGTGGAGCCAGCAATGACCTTGAAAGGCTCCACAGAGGACAACCAGCTGCAGAGGGAGCTGAAGACGATGAAGGCTCCCCTCGCTAGGGGTTCACGTGACCACCAAAGCCAACAATGCACATGGGTGGTAGGGAAAGTTGTTATGTAACAAATTGCAAGCTAAGGGTTCTCCTTGGTTCAGCCTTCTGGGACATACTGGTCACACATCACATGATTCTGAACACATCCAAACTGAGAGCAGAGGTGGCTGAGCTGTGGGCAGCACCAGTCTCCCCAGCGTGGCAGGTGCTGGTCCACGGTGGGGATGCCTACTTTCGAGATGGCAGCTGACCAGCTCTGCTATCTCTGCATCTCAGGAGCTTTGCTGGCCAGAGGGATAAGGTGAGCGTAGCCTGCCCTTTGATCAATAGAGCTACTTGGGATTATTTGTCCTATCTTAGTCAGCATTGTAGTTTCTCCCATATACCCTTCCCTCTATGGCTGTAGCATGTGAGCCATAACTACTGTGGTTTCCACTATACCTTTCTCATTATGGTTTTAGTGTTTAAGCTACAATAAAGTATTGAAACTGTACCCAGAGCAGGGTACCCATGTGTGAGTGTGTTTCCTGGTCCCCAAAGAACTCACTGGAACACTGTGGTGGGGACATTAACTTTTAGATCTATGTCCAGAGATGTAATGAGTATTTAAAAGCCAGAATAGGAGAGAATGAAATGCTCCAGGCTTTCTAGGTGGGTAGAAGGGCATATTCTTGAGTGGGATACAGCTGGACCAAAGTTCCCTTAAGTACTGTGCAAAACTGAAACTTATCTTCCTCTCCACACTCTATTTCTAGTGCTTACACCATTGCAACTTTCTGCTGTGTTTGCCCAAGCCCTTCCCCTCATCAGAGGCCACTTATCCTATCAAGGATCTGTCCAGTCAGTCACCGTGTTACACGCACTACAGTCATGTTAAAATCATCATGAGGGTTTCTTACATTTGCATACACAAAAGTCCCATGGTGAACCTTTGCATCCACAAGAGCAGACACACAGTATTTACATACTGAGAGGCAAGGATGGGATGTATTCCCACGAACATTCCCTTCTGGACACACCCAAAACGATTCGCAACACTTCAAAGCTACCTGGCATGCTAAGTCCAAGACACACGGCCCGTTAAAAAAACATCTGAGTTGTGTTATAAAAAGTCATATTAATTGCAAAGCAATGCCTGACAGCTGATCTGTCTGTATGACATTTCATTTGCTGCCTTAGGGAGCTTTCAGAAACAAGATATATTAATGACTCATACATTAATGAATTAAAAATCAAGTCAGAAAAAAATACTTCCTGTGAAACACTGTTTTGAATGGGGAACATCAGGTTTTATTCAAGATACATAAAATACCCATTATTCAAGTAATGATTTCTTACAAATCTAATGCAAAGCTTTTCCTTGGCATTGACTGTGTTAATGAAAAATGTAAGCTCTGGCCCTAGAAAATCATTATTACACTTAATGTTTTTAGTTACAAAGGGAAATAATTTTCACTCAGATTCTTTATTGTGTACATTTAGAATCTTTCAAAACAAGCAAAAATAACATTATTATATGTTGAGAGCAACAGTTCTGAAATGGTGCTCAGGAGCTGGTACTACTTGGCTTAAGCATTTTTCCTTCATTTCATCATTGGTTATACTGTGTCAGGTCTCAATATGAGGGCCATGACAGAACAAATGGTATGAGTTTAATGAAGTCATTATAATTTTGTTTTGTTTTGTTTCAGATCCATGACTTCTATAAGGCGAGCAGCTGTACTGCTGAGCTTTCATAGGATCATAGAATCAACCAGGTTGGAAGAGACCTCCAAGATCATCCAGTCCAACCTAGCACCCAGCCCTATCCAGTCAACTAAACCATGGCACTAAGTGCCCCATCCAGGCTTTTCTTGGACACCTCCAGGGACGGTGACTCCACCACCTCCCTGGGCAGCCCATTCCAATGCCAATCACTCTCTCTGGCAAGAACTTCCTCCTAACATCCAGCCTAGACTTCCCCCAGCACAACTTGAGGCTGTGTCCCTTTGTTCTATTGCTGGTTGCCTGGGAGAAGAGACCAACCCCCACCTGGCTACAACCTCCCTTCAGGTAGTTGTAGACAGCAAGGAGGTCACCCCTGAGCCTCCTCTTCACCAGGCTAAACAACCCCAGCTCCCTCAGCCTCTCCTCATAGGGTTTGTGTTCCAGGCCCCTCACCAGCTTTGTTGCCCTTCTCTGGACATGTTCCAGCACCTCAACATCTCTCTTGAATTGAGGAGCCCAGAACTGGACACAATACTCAAGGTGTGGCCTGACCAGTGTTGAGTGCAGGGGTAGAATAACCTCCCTTGTCCTACTGGCCACACTGTGACTAATACAGGCCAGGATGCCATCGGAGGTGTCCCAGTAAGCAATTACTGAGACCAGGGAACATACTTTTTACAACAGGGGCCTTCTCTGGGCTGAGGTATCAGAGAGATGTAACAACTACGCAGGCAGAGGCTTTCTTAAAGGAAGAGTCAAAAGAAAAAAAAACAATAAAGTAATGTAGTTTACATATTCTGAGGCATCCTTTGTATGTAACAGTGTCTCTCTTAGCTTAGGGAAATAAACGTTAAACGCATAAAATCATGTTGAATATCCTGGTTTACCCTTTCACCTGTAGTTTTGCTGCCAAACCTGGAAGTACTCAGAGCTAGATCAAATCAGTGTCCAAGGGAAGCACAGAATTAGACAAAATGGCAGAGGTTTCATCTCTCTGTACTGGAGCAGGCTTAAAGCAATCCCAAGCAGAAATACAGGCTGGGCAGAGGATGGGTTGAGAGCAGTTCTGAGGAGAATGACTTAGCAGCATTGGTGGATGAGAAGCTCAACATGAGCCAGCAATGTGTTCTCACAGCCCATAAAGCCAATTGCTTCAAAAGAAGCACAGCCAGCAAGTCAAGGGAGGTGATTCTCCCCTCTAGTCCACTCTTTCAAGACCCTACTTAGAGTACTCTGTCCAACTCCAGAATCTTCCACATGAGATTCAAAGGGAAAAAATCAAGATATTCAGGGAAAATCAAACATTGTAAGAAGTATCATTCTGATTTTAAGAGAAAATTAAATTCAGGATTTAATTCATCTATACATTAGTAGTCACAAGAAAGAGACCATTATAAAAAGTATTGAAGGTACTACAGAAGCAAATAATAAGTCCTGAGAATTACAAATTATAACTGCTCACAACTATCAAATCTCTAAACAAGCTATAATTACCTTCACTTTTCACCCACACAAAAATAAATAAAGGACACCTTGAACTATTATATGCAAGCAGTTGTAAAGGAAGAATGTATTGTGGAAATGCAATGTATGGTAATTACTCCAGTATTGCTATAAATAGCATGTTATAAATTTCATCATGACAAATATCCAAATACACAGCACTTGGTGCTGGTGTTTCAGCAGGTGTCACTGTGGGACAGAATCAGATCTTCCTTGGGGTGGCTGAGAAGAACCTGTAACTTTAACAACAAGATTCGGAAAGTTTCTGCAACATAAAATATAGCACATTATGTTTGCCATGGAGGAGGTCAGGAAGGTATAGAAACTGAAGCTCCAACGACTCCTCATCATTAAAAGCCATACAATCACTGACCTATTAGCTATGTCTAGAAGTACAAGTTCCAAAATCCCAGGGGTGTTCAGTTTGGATAATTAAGGTCTGCATAGCTAAATTCCTGTCCTAGTGAAGTGGGCATCACCTGTCCTTACTGGCTTCCTTCAGTACACTTGCTTTCCAGGTTTCCCCTTTCTTTTTGCATCTCTTTCTGTTTTGAATTTCTTTCCTCTTCTGTTTGCATCTCTTTCTGTTTTGAATTTCTTTCCTCTTCTGTTTTGAATTTCTTTCCCCATCCACGTGTCAGCTTGGGTCTTTTTTCCATGCTGAGTTTCATTTTGTTATTTTCAGCTCAGCTTTGAATGAGCTAGATTATGCTTATGTCGCAGAGCATTGCCAATCTTGTCATACCATCTGTTTCAAAAATCAGAAAAGAACTTGAATCCCTTAATGGGATGAAATAACTGTACTTTGCTCCAGGAATTTTCTTTATGGATTATGGTTTTTGTTCACTTGTTGATAGTTCCACTCTTTACGGCCCAGTAATTTAAATGCCATTATGTTTTCTGCTATTATGTCTCCCTGAAAGCTCCACTTCGCCTGCGATTGCTGACACTCTATACAATTCAAGCTTTTCAGCAGTTCTGAGCATGAAATCTATACAGGTTTTCTAAAAACTCAAGCATTAATAAAGAACAGCACATCTGAGATGAAAACTAGGTGTGTCTTCTATTGATATCTCAGGTCATATAGATTTCAAGAGCAATACAGGGAAACAATTTAAGTATTCATCTTTTAAAGCACTTGTGATTTTTACTTCAACTGAATTTTAATCAGATGCATTTTGTGAATTCAATTGCTCCTGCCTTTAGTAAATTAGATCTAGAGGATTTCTGAGGTGTCAGTGAGCATGTGCTCATCTACTCCCATAGAAAACAAATGGAAAGCAGGCTAAAAAGAGAAAAAAATTCCCAAGATAAAAACATGGGGCAGAGAAGTGTGATTAAAACACGACAAAAGGAGTAAAAAGTGTTTCTCCTGTGCACCTTGAATCATAGAATTGCATCCATCTTCGTGTTCGTCTCAGCAAAGTGTCAGTGAATGCGAGCATGTAGGTCTGCAACAACCATACAGTTAAAAACTATACTTCCTACTAATATAGCTTTATGTATGTATGAGAGTGAGGTTGTGGGTTTTCAGGTGTTTTGTTTGGTTGGTTTTGTTTGTTTTAAAATCATTCACTGATTTCAGCATTTTCTCCTGACAGACTTGGATCTGTTTCTTCAGAGGATGGTGTTTTCCTTACCTGAGGGTAAACAAGACAGACAGCAAGGTTGGAAGAATCTTTCATGGCATGGACCTTTCAGCAAAAGCACCATCAGGAATTTTTCAAGTCTGTAAATAAACAGAAAACCTATCTGCTGAGACTGAGCGAGACTACAGCAGTGCCAGGGGATTCAAGAGAGGCCAAGAACTTCAACAACTGTGGGAAATGTTGCAGCTGTTTCTCTATTTCAAGATCAGCTACAAGCTGCCAGCAGTGGGGAACATCACAGGTCTTGTAGTCCTTACTCTCTGCTAACTAGGTTTATCTTCAGCACTTTAAGCTTTCTTCCTCCAATTGAGTTTTGTCTTCTGTTGGTCTTGCTGGAGCTGTTCTGGGAAGATGGCTGTATAAATATATACTAGAATAGAAAAAAATAATTAGAAGTGATTGAGTAGCAGGGGCCTGTGCTCTCCCTCGAGCTCATAAGCTGTCAGCAGTTAGCTGCCCTGAAAAACAGTAAGCACAGCCTTAGCCCATTTCCCTCAGAGAGTTGTGTATTTCTCTATTCCCCGAAGCTGGGCAGAAGTCATCAAGTCACTAAACAGGTCTTACTTTTCCATTCATGCAAATACAACAAAGATTAATGCCATGGGCATGGATCCATTTCTAAAGAGCCAAGTGAACTTAGAGAAGTAAAAGCAACAAGTTCTTATGGCATCACACTCCTTTGCAGACTGCTGTTCTTGTGTTTGTTTCAAAGGATAAGATGGTAAAAAAACAGGATCAGAAAATAGTTGTGTCTATTAGGAAGGATTAGGCTAATGCTTCAGTTCAAGAAATGGTTTTTCAGATAGCATAATTTTGAATAAAGTATTCATTCTTTGTTCAGCCAATTTCATCTCCTAAGCTCTTAAGTCTTTTCCTTCATAGGCAAACTTCTTGTTACTGTGGAAGTTCTGATTGCACAAGGACTGCATGTGTTTACAAGCTTCAGGTTGGTTTTAATTTTCCATATTATTTATATGTACTTTGTGGAAAGTTTAGTTTTCAAGGTTTTTTTTATTACTATTCAATGCATCTTAGAATCACAGAATGGTTTAGGTTGGAAGGGACCTCAAGGATCATCCAGCTCCAACCCCCTGCCATAGGCACGGACACCTCCCACTAGAGCAGGTTGCTCAAGGCCTCATCCAGCCTGGCCTTAAACACCTCCAGGGAGGAAGCATCCACAACCTCCCTGGGCAACCTGTTCCAGTGTCTTACCACCCTCACTGTAAAGAACTTCCTCCTAATATCCAGTCTAAATCTCCCCTCCTCCAGCTTAAACTCATTCCCCCTCATCCTGACATTACTAGACCTTGTCAATAGTCCCTCCCCAGCCTTCCTGTAGGCTCCCTTCAGATACTGGAAAGCCACTATAAGGTCTCCTCAAAGCCTTCTCTTCTCCAGGCTGAAGAGCCCCAACTCTCTCAGCCTGTCCTCATAGCAGAGCTGCTGCAGCCCTCTGATCACTTCGTGGCTCTCCTCTGGTCCCGCTCCAGCAGTTCCATGTCCTTCTTGTGTTGGGGGCTCCAGAACTGCACACAGTACTCCAGGTGGGGTCTGACGAGAGCAGAGTAAATCTTCTCCCTCCCCCACTCTGGATACTTTTAACAGTGCATTGTCATGCAGTGCAGTTCAATGAATAATGAAGCCACAATGTTTCATTCTAATTAGCTGTCACATTTTTTAATAGCCAGCAAAATAACAATAATGAAGGGATTTAATTTTCTGAGGCAATGACCAGAAGTTTGGTACATAAACTCTAAACCAGTGCTTACCTTTAAACAATAAATCAGCAGCCTGTGGCACTTTATTATGTTATCTGCACAAGATGATAATGTGATGGCTTACACACAAAGAATTATGAAATTCTACAGTGTCATGTTCTGGTAACAGAACAGTATAAAGATAATACCAGAGATTTCATGCTCACTAAAAGGATGCATTTGTGTTTCCTCCACTGTGGGCTCTGTACTGGCAGAGAATTATATTTTCTTCCGTTCCTTAAATGAAAATCATAAAGTCAGTGCTCTAGGAAATGTAGAATAATAATGCTATTATGAGGAGTGCTGGGTTTGTGCCTGATAGGGTTTTGGTATCTGGGGAGGGGACTACTGGTGTGGCTCCTGTAAGAACCTTTGAGAAGCTTTCTCGGATCCAAGCTGGACCGAGAGATGGGCCAAGCTGACTAAGGCTGAGACAGTCAGTGCCTCTATGATAACCCATTTAAGATAGGAAAACCTTTTGGGCAAGTTCCTTTGGTTTAGGAACTCTTTTCTTTCAGAGAGGAGGACATGAGATGACCATGCAGATGCTCAGTTCAGTGACAAAGGAGATTGTGAGGCAATCAAGAGCAGCCATTCACTGTGGTGAGACAGCAAGCTGAGCCCTTGCAGCCCTTGAGATCAACTGTGGAGAGGAATCCCATCTGCAGCCTGTGGAAGACCTCATTTTGGAGCAGGAGACTTATCTCAAAGAAGGCTATGACTATGGGGGAAGACTGCACTGGAGCTGTCCATCACTGGGTGGATTACAGCCCAAGGAAAAGACCCATGCATGTGAGAGAAGTTTGTGGAGGATTGTGTCCTGTGGGAGGGACGCCACACTGTCACGGGGGATGACTGTGAGAAGACTTCACCCTGAGGAGGAAGGAGCAGAAACAACATGGAATGAATTGGTACTGACTACAATCTCCATTCCCTACCCTGTGCACCACTGAAGGGGAGGAAGCAGCAGAGCTGGGCCCAAGAAGAAAGGAGAAGTGGAGGAAGGTGTATTTAAGATTGAGTTGTATTACTGAGTGTCTTGCTTTGACGCAATTGGTAAATTTGTGGTGGTTTTGTTTCCCCCAAGTTGAGTCTGCCTTTTGCCCATGATCATAAATGAGCCCTTCTTGTCCATTATCTGGACCCTTGAGCCTTTAACTGTATTTTTTCCTCCACAACCCACTGGAAATGGGTAGGAGTGAGTAAGCAGCTGTGTGCTGCTTTGTTGGTAGCCAAGTGGGTGCAAACCACAACATGAGGATACAGTCAGGTAGCATTAAGTGTTAGGTCCTCAAAGATCTGAGCTCATGGTTCTTTGTGAAAGAAATGAGCCACACATGAATCCATTTTCTTCAGAATTTGCACACTGGTTTACCAATTTGAAAGTGTGTGAAA
Source organism: Tricholaema leucomelas (assembly GCA_013400475.1). Lineage (NCBI taxonomy): Eukaryota > Metazoa > Chordata > Aves > Piciformes > Lybiidae > Tricholaema lacrymosa > Tricholaema leucomelas. Next base: position 589,387 of record WAAF01000270.1, on the reverse strand, counting down.
GCAGCAAACTGAAAATACAAACTGACTGGCATAAATAGGTAACTATACTTTTAATCTTCAGTGCTAAAAAAGAATTAGTCCTTGACAAAATTAAACAAAATCAGACAACAGTTATGAGATCCTCATAGCTTCTATAAACTTCTAAATTTCAGGTTATTTATATCTATAAGTGCCTGAATTGAGATAGATCCATGTTGGCTTTTCCACTTTTTAATTGCTCATCAACTTTCAGGGTTCTCTAACCCTTACAGTCCCATTTATTGAGAGGACTTTTTGCTCCTTTAACATCTGCAAGTAAGAGTCTAGTCCAAAGCAAGGATTTTTATACTAAAATAGTGAAATTCCTGACCAATTTCCTAGCTTCATTTAAGATGGTGCATTGGCTTTGGCTGGGGTAAAACTTACAGCTCATAAGGTGCTGAAAACAGTGTTCACAACACAGCAATATTTTAGTTATTGCTGAACCGCGCCTGCATAGCATCAAGACCTTTTCTGCTTCTCATACTGCTGAGGGTGGGAAAGAAGTTGGGATGGGATACAGCTGACCAAAGAAACATCCCACACCATCGGATTTTGTGTGCATTGTGCTCAGCAACAAAAAAAACTGATGAAGAGGGAGGGAAGCAGAGGGGCGTTCAGAGTTCTGTGTTTGTCTTTCCGAGTAACCATTACATGTGATAGAGTCTCACTTTTCTGGAGATGGCTGATTGGAAGTGCTGAACAATTTCCCTGGTTTGCCTTACTTCAATATGTAGCTTTTGCTACATCTTCTAAACTTTTTAATTCAACTTATGAACCTTCTGACTTCTATCCTTTTGATTCTCTCACCCATTCCACTGAAGGGGATAGAGTGAGCTACTGGCGAGGGTTAAAACAACAGATGTCCTTTCATATCTGCAGCATGTCAGCATGTGGTGATCTCCAGCAGAGATTTTGCCCAAAATTTGGCAAGGCTTTACTGGACTTGTGTGGGCAGATTGATCCCAAGGAGATGGCAGAATAATTGTACTGTTATAAATTCATCATAGCAAAATACTCTGTTACTTATCCCCAGTTTTGATTAGGTTTATCAAAGAGGTGGGGAAGAGAGCTTCGCAAGGATCACATTGCAGAAAGCAATCCTATCGAAAGGTGGTGCTGTATGTTCATTTTAGAGACAAGTTTCACCTGATGCTCAGTGCTAGTTAAACAAGAGAGGTGAGAACCAAGTGTCATCCATCTACAACGCAGCTGTCACAATCAAACCACTGAACTCTAAGAGCTCTGCAATATTTTTTTGCCAAACTGCTGCTGACAAAATCTTTATCCACTCACAGAGAGATTTGTGCAGTATAAAGCGTGCATTAGCTGATTTTCACTTGTACTTCACATCAGTTGTGAACTCTCAACCTTTTTTCAGTTGAGCTGTCCCACAGATTTAGTGACAGATGCTTTTACTGTGAGTGATGCAAAACTTGAACCTTTATTATTGAAATCATATTCTGTGCATATCATGGTTCAATTAATAATTATGAGTAGCAGTTCTACTACAAAACTAGCATATGGAAGGTTGTTTTTTTAGGGATTTAAGTCATCATGTTATACATGAAAACTGGAAGTTATTCTTCAAACGTAGTGTATATCCCATTTGGCCAAGAAAACACAAAACCTTGTTTAAACCAATGTGTTGAAGGTGATACTAAGCAGTAGATTTGCTACCACCTTATTTTACTGATGACTAAGACTGCCAAAAGTACTAAACAGTCTGGTAAGATCAACTAGGATTTACAGGCTGGTCAGCATCAACTCCATCCCTGGGAAAGTCTTGCAGAAAATCAGCACAGACTAGGAGCCAACCAGATATAAACCGGCTTGGCAGGAAAGCTTTTTCACTGTGAGGATGGTCAAACTGTGGAATAGGTTTCATAGAGAGATTGTGGATTCTCCATACTTGTAAATATTAAGAAACTGAATGGACACAGTCCCCAAAAAAAAAATACATTCTAGTTGATCCTCAGATTAGATGATCTCAAGAGGTCCCTTCCAGCCTCAAAGATTCTGTGATAATATTCTATTACTGTATATATAAAGCTGTGTGTTTCTCTGCCTGCATCAGTTAGATTCTACCCTAGGGACATGCTCTCTATGGAATCTCCTTTATTACAAAATACTGCAGAGCATGATGAAAACAACTGTTTCTGGTGTGTAACAGAAGTTATTTCACCCTTTTCTCAACAGGAAGACATGAATCTCCCAGATAAGGAGCTCTATCAGAACATCTGCTAAAAAAAACTCCCATGTACATTGGTTTATTTTTTTAATAAAGACTCACAAGAACTCACAATTGTTTCTCTCATTTTCAGAAGTTAATAGTTGGAAGCAGCATGTTCCTCCTTGAAGACATTTATAGATGTGATTATGATTTCATTAGTGTACTATTTTAAAAAGTACTTTAATTGCTTTATTAAAGTGTTCTGTGGAGCAAAGTGAAGCTGCACGCATCGCAGGGTGTAATCTGTGCTACAAAATATGTTTTCTGCACTTCTTAATTTGCTTAGTTTCATACATGCTGTTTCTGGAAAAGTGGGTTGTTTTGCTACGTTAAAGTTGTTTGAGCTGCAACAATTAATGTGGCAGCTTCTTCTAAGTATCAAGATAAATCTTTAGGACTGAATTCCAGGAAGCAAATTTCTTAAGTCATGTGGTGGGCTGATCTTGGCTAGCAGTCAGATGCTCACTCAGCTGCTCTTTCACTCCTGCATCCTCCTGAGGGGAACTGAACTCAGTCTGCAGAAGAAACACAGTAATTCAGAAAACCAGAAGAGCTGAAGGACAAAGGAGTGGGGCTCCAAGAACTAAAGTTTTAGGTGAAATATGAAACTAGAAAGAATGTAATATCCACATCGTGGTGAAAAGAAGGCTGGGCACCAAGCGCTGTGATTTTAGGCAACTCACGTTATTTTGTGTGGCAAAGCCCTGACTATTAGATAGTAATAATGCTTCATAGGAGTCACGGGTAGAAGCCTGAAATATGACACAAGTGTAACTGTCTCAAATATCTGAAGTGTGGAATAGAAACCTAATTCCTGCTATTATTGTTTAAATCTTACAATAGTTAAGCCAGCCTCGTGGTTTGGGAGAAGCGGGAAGTAGATTAACGCATTCTTAGTGTTTAGATTGCTAAAGCTAAGTGTGCTCTAACAGGCCTAAATAGCAGGTGGGAGGAAGACCAGTTTGCAATCTTATCAGAACATCTTGCTCTGGTACAAGTGCTTTGCATCACTGGAAATGAATGCTCATTACAGAAGATGCAACAATTATTGATCTCATTTCAAGTGTGAGAAATGAGAGAACAGATGAAGTGTCTTGCCCCTAAGTACATAGTAGGGCAAGAGTCTGAGTCCTGCTCATGATGAATGCATTTATTTATGGCAAGGGTAGTTTATTAAAAATAAATTATTTTTCAGACAGCAAGTTCAGCAGGAAAGATAAATTTGCAACAAAATGTTCTGATATAAACTGTATTTCCTGCAGACACGGTTATTAATCAGAACCAGAGGATCTTGCTTCAAATGCAAGCTATTGCCTCTCATTATTCTGACTTCCTTCTTGTCACTATACAGAGTTACTGGGGAACAATTGTTTCTTCATTTATTTTTATTCCTTCTTTTGCTTTAAGAAAGTTTGTCCTGTGCAAGAGAGCAAAACAATAAACTGTTGCAGCCAAGTGGAAAGGTATAATTTTATGGACCACTTCCCTCTGGAACAGAAGTGATAAGGTAGGATGAAGTGTTTCTTGTTCTGGTACTGTACCATAGCTGGAAGCAAATGGATATTTATGCAAGCCTGCTCCTCTGAAATGGTCACAGAAGAAGACAAAGTCTTTCCTCCAGGATGGCTTTATGTGATATCAATGCTTTCTGTCTATCCTTTCAAAGAGTATAGAAGAATAGAGAGAATATTGAAGTATCTTGTGACCCAGTAGTAAGTAGATGCAACATCAAAGTGACTGAGTAATCACATCAGAAGTTTGTAAGGAGGCTGTGAGTTTTAAAAGTGAGCAGTAAGAAGCAGCTAAACAGAGAGGAGCTCAGCCTAAGTAAGGAGGCCCAGCCATCATCCATGGGCAATGTTAGAGCAATTGTCAAGCCTACTCCTACCTAGCCGGGGGGCCACCAGGCCCCCCGGCCTTTTGATCCCCTCCACCAATCACCCAGTGTGCACCATGGGTACTCACCAGTGATGATGAGAGGAGGATCCCTCTGCCCAGATGGGCAAACTTGGAGCTTCTGCCTTTCCTTGGGCTTCTTAAAAAGGGAAGTGGGCAGGGAGGGCAAAGTGGTCACACCTGGGGTGGGAGGAGACTCCAATAGAACCCAGGTGCTCTGGGTTTGGGGGGAAAAGGGGGAAATGTGACATGGGGTGGGAAAGGGGCAGATATGGTGGAAAAAGGGAGGTGGTGCTGAAACACCAGAAAGAGAGCAACACCTAGGCTGTATAAAGATAATGCCTTATTATTTGCATACTATAAGAAAAGCAAATTTTAGTATTAAGCCTAAGTGAGATACATTAATTTTCTCCTTTTACAACAGAATGTAGATAACGAGATCCATTAATCATCAAATGAAAGGTCAGTTGAGTGCATGATGGAACTTCTATTCTGCTAGGCCTTATTCCTTGTGAAACCAGCTTTTCCATTTCCAAAGCCATAAGGAAACAGTGCTGTCATCCACGATTACTCATTTCGAGGTAACATATGATGGAGCCATTTTCCAGTTGCAGAGTGAATGTCATCACAGCTTCGGGAGCTATCCTGATACACAGAAAAGAGGAGGGAAGGAATGAGAGAAAGAGGATGAGGTGAATCTGACATCTGTCTACAGAACTGAAATTCTGAATATTTGATTAATATTTGTAAAAGGAAAAAAAAAAAAACAAACTTTTGCTTTATGATGCACAATCACCAAGAGAGTGATTCTGTGGTCAATTCGAATCTCATACCTTTATTTTGATATCACAGTCACATTTATACAGGACTTCCTTTAACACTGTAAAAGAACCTTTTGGTTCAGATGACCTGAATTTTATGGATAGACTTTTGCCACATTGTATGTCCAGTATTAAAGTCTATTTCATCTTGGAATCACACATTTTAATGATTCACACAAAACACTGTGTTACACATCTGTAATAAAAATACAGCACATAGTAAAAGACTTCCCAGCTAGAAATCATTTTCACCAGGTAATTCTGTCCAATTATGAGAATAATATAAAACATTTTAGTGGGAGGAAATAGATGATTGCCATCAGAGTAACCCAGTTATCCCTCCATAAATTAAAAGTAAGAAAACTGCATGATACAGCAATAGCTACAACAGGATATAGCACTTCTAGGAGTTGAGATTAAAGTAGAAGTTTTTACTTACTTGGTTCCATTCTTCTGCAAATACAAAACATTACATATGGATGAAAGACTAAACTTAAAAAATTCAATCTGCATTCAGAACTCACTCATGTGACAAACCAGGAATGGTGCTTCTGAGTGCCATACCTATTTGCTTTCCTCTCCGTACACCAGCAGGTTGCAAACAGTACTCTGTAAATTAAGCAATAAGTTGCAAATCTCTTCTGTCTTCCCTGCAAAAACACCATGGTAACTTCTAAACAAGGTAAGAAAGGGCATAGGTACTTTAAGTGCATAATGCAACTACCTTTCACATACTGATCCATTTACAGGGAAGGGGAGGGGAAAAGAAATAATGACAAAAAGTTGGGAAATACTGTCTAATGTACATCTTCGGTGATGGCAGCTTTTATTCAGCATTTCAGCTCTGTACAGCCTGGTAGCAGTGGTAATGTGGGAGGCAAACGGGCAAGAGGAAAGCTGGCAGGAGATAACCACAGAAAAACATAAGAAATATGTGCTTGGCTGGAAAGACCAAGGGATTCTTAGGCATTAGATTAATTTTGGTGGGCTTTTGGTGAGAGATACTGATGCTGGCATGCCTATGGAAGACTCTGAGATAAAGGACAGGGTCTTTGCTCTCCCACCCTCTCCATACTTAAGACTCCTTCATCTTGCTTTAGTTCCCCTGAACTATAAGACTCCTCAGCCCTCCCACAACACACAAACCTTATGTTGCCCCTAGCAACTAATTAATTTTTATTCAGTTTTCCAGTAAATAATGACACAAAATCACAAAACAGCAGAAACATTCAGGTTGGAAAAGACCCTCAGTCAGGATCAGCAAGTCCAACCTATACCCCTACTCTGCAAGATTCACCTTAAATCGTATCCCTAAGAACCACATCCAAATGACCTTTAAACACATCCAGGGTGGGTGACTCCATCACTTCCCTGGGGAGCTCATTCCAGTGCCTGACCACTCTCTCCACGAAAAACTTTTTCCTAATGTCCAATCTAAACCTACCCAGCCACAGTTTAAGGCCATTCCCCCTTGTTCTATCTCTGAGTACCTGTGAGAAGAGAGAGCACCAGCCTCTCCACAATGTCCCTTCAGGTAGTTGTAGACAGAATATTACAAAATCCACTTCTCTCTACCTATGTTGGTGCAGAAGGATTAAGAAAGGAAAAGGTGGGCGGTTAGATTTAGGTTCCAGGTCAGAAGTTGAAAACACTGGAGATATTGGAAATAACTGGGTAGATATTGTCAGTGACTGCTTCTCCCAGGGGGGCATTTCATATAGCAGTAGCAACTGCCCTTCTAGACAAACACTCCAGGAAAAAACTCCATGTTTTCTGCATCGCAAGCTCTACATCTCCCACACTTCAATCTCTCTGCATCTCAGTTTGAATGATGTAAAACTATCTTATCTACTCATTTCAAAAAGATGCCACGTAAAGCAAATTAACATATCACATTTTCTGGGGAGCTTAGACAGATACCAATAAGCACTATGCAAAAGTCTACAAAGAAATTTGAGTTTCAAAAGCAAAATTCAAAGAGGAAACAAAGGCTCCACCGAACACACATTGAACAGCGACGAGCAAACAAATTAGAGAACAGTTTCTTATTTGGCAAACACTAATTGGTATGTACATAAAACGTGGCAGAAGTCCAAGTGGAAGCAAATGGGTAAAGTATCTGCAGTGCAAAACACTGTGCTTGATTCTGAAGGAGCAAATGAAGTAGGCACACGCCACCTCCTGGTATATCTTAAATAGAGCTCCACAACTTAACATATTTTCCCCACTGTAAATTTGCAGAAAACCACAAATCTAACATATGGGTCAAATAATTATGACTGTAAGGAAAAAGGCAAACAAACGAAAAAACAAGACAACAACAAATAACAACAACAAAAAAACCAACAGGAAAAGAAATATGTTGCATCTGTATTGCTATTTGTAAAAAGAAATCTCTTCAGGGCTTTGCACTGTATAGTATTATCTGAAAGATTGGCCAGAAGAGACAGAAAAAGTTAAAATATTATAAACCAGCTGAATAAAAAAAATGTTGGACTTATCTGAAGTCAGACAGGGAGGGAAGAATTATTTTCTTTTTAAAGAAATGAAAGTATGTGAGTAAATCCAAGTAATTTGTTAGTTACCCCTAACTGCAGGATTTCCAGTTGGCAGTCAGTCACTAGCAGTGTCCCCTAGGGATCAGTGCTGGGCCTGATTCTGTTCAATATTTTTATTGATGAACCGGACCAGGGGATTGAGTCCAGCATCAGTAAGTTTGCAGATGACACTAAGCTAGAAGCAGGAGTTGATCTGTTGGAGGGTAGGAGAGCCCTGCAGAGGGACCTTGTCAGGCTGGATGGGTGGGCAGAGGCCAATGGGATGAGATTTAACAAGGCCAAGTGCAGGGTTCTACACTTTAGCTACAACAACCCCAAGCAGCGCTACAGGATGGGGACAGAGAGGCTGGAGAGCAGCCAGGCAGAGAGGGACCTGGGGGTACTGGTAGATAGTATCTGAACATGATGGCTATAATTCAATTAAGCAGCACTTACGACAAAGATCAGCTAACACAGAAGAGGGTGGTATCTGTCTCTTAAGTCTGTTCCTAGCACAGGATGAGGATCTACTGTAGTGAACCTAGACGACTCCGTATTTCAACCACCAGTGACTCTCAGGGTCCTGCCCCTAATACCACACCTGTGTTCCACCATGCCGCTGACTGCTCCTCGCAGTGCCAGTTTCCCCCTTGCATCCATGCTTCAGGTTTTTATCCCATAGAATCACAGACTCAAACAGGTTGGAAGAGACCTCCAAGATCATCCAGTCCAAGCTATCACCCAGCCCTAGCCAATCAACCAGACCATGGCACTAAGTGCCTCATCCAGGCTCCTCTTGAACACCTCAAGGGACAGCGACTCCACCAGCTCCCTGGGCAGCCCATTCCAATGGCAAATCACTCTCTCTCTGTGAAGAACTTCCTCCTAGACCAAGCCTTCTTGTCAAACTGACACTACTTCCTGTAACACAGGGTAAAGAAAACTGAGAAATGTTTTGGGATAGAAAGGGATGAATATCCTCCTTAAATTTGATACTAGATCTTCAAATAGTTAATATTTCCCCCTGCCACTTCCTGTTACAATACAACAGCTTTTTATACTGAAACTTTATGCCTATTTTTCCTAAACCTATTCCTGCCTAATTATTTTGGGTTTTTTCTGCATTTCCTTGGAAGTATTTTTAACATCTTAAACCAGTAGGCCAATTGGCATTAAGTCAGCACAGCTCAATTTGTTTGAGATTAATCCTGCCAGTTCACACAAGCTGCGAATCTGGCCCACTGTGATAGGAAATTAGTTTCTTTTTCTCAGCAGAGGCTTTCACCCACAGGCCTTTCAGAAACTTACTTGGTTATTTTAGTGCATGTGACATGTCTTTCTCCAAATAGTATTAACAGGAAAAAACATTTTCTTTTCCTGTGATCAGTGGAACTAGTAGAAACTGACTGCTCATAAGTCTGTGTTCACATACCTGTACCTCTGCTGTAATAACCTCAATTCCTCTCTTATTTTCATAATGATTTCATTAATCCCTCGATACTTTTAGTATGCACCCTCCTCCCTTGTTCCCTTATTGCCATCTGGGAAGAAAGAAGAACACATCATGCCTGGCTCAGTGCTGTATCTGTGCTGTCTTCTGTTGGTTGTATCTGTCGCTCAGATGCACAGTATGCCTGAGCAGCCCAGGCCAAGTAATGTCAAAACCACATTGAACTCATGTGATGCTTTTTTCTGTCAGTGAGAACACTAATTCAGTTTGCTTTTGCTGAACCTTTTCACAGGTTTTCACAAAACTTCCAGAATCCTTTTAATAAGGCCAAGTGCAGGGTTCTGCACTTTGACCACAACAACCCCAAGCAGCACTACAGGCTGGGGACAGAGTGGCTGGAGAGCAGCCAGGAAGAAAGGGACCTAGGAGTACTGGTAGATAGTAGCTGAACATGAACCAGCAGTGTGCCCAGGTGGCCAAGAGAGCCAATGGCATCCTGGCCTGTATCAGGAACAGTGTGGCCAGCAGGACGAGGGAGGTTATTCCTCCCCTGTACTCAACACTGGTCAGGCCACACCTTGAGTGCTGTATCCAGTTCTGGGCTCCTCAAATCAAGAGAGATGTTGAGGTGCTGGAACGTGTCCAGAGAAGGGCAACAAGGCTGGTGAAGGGCCTGGAACACAAACNCAGAGAGAGTGATTGGCATTGGAATGGGCTGCCCAGGGAGGTGGTGGAGTCACTGTCCCTGGAGGTGTTCAAGAAAAGACTGGATGAGGCACTTAGTGCCATGGTCTAGTGGACTGGACAGGGCTGGGTGCTAGGTTGGACTGGATGATCTTGGGGATCTCTTCCAACCTGGTTGATTCTATGATTCTATGATTCTAACTGTGAGAGTTCTATTTCTATCTGTGGCTGAAAGTGGCCCGTTGGCTCTTGAATTACTAGAGGATGATGAGTATGATTGCAAAAGTCTTAGGAACCAAGGAAAAAGAGACAAAAATAAGTTGCATGAAACATAATGTGTATTATTTATTATCAGTACTTTAAATGGCACAGCATAAATACTCTTTGCAGCAAAATTAGAGCACATTTATTCTTTTCTAGAGGGTTTAAATTGATTCCCAAAATAAACAAAACAAAAAAAAATCTGAGACAGAAAATTGAAGAGAATAATTAGATTCTATTTTGGGGTGTTACAGTAATCAACATTACTTCTATTATAGAGCAGAGGAAAGAGGATGCTTCAGGTGAAGATATACAGAATATGGTGAGCTTAACGGAATGGACTGGAGACTCCACTAATATAATGTCACTGCTTTGCTATAGTGTGATCAGCTGGGACCCAGACAAACAGACAGATAACACTTCAGGAAATCTGAGTTTCACATAAAGTATCTGAGACATCACATTGCCATCTGTACTGATGAAAATTCTGTACTTCATTCCCCTTCTGTCCTCAGTTGAACAAGCAAGGTAAATCGTAGTAACAAGGACCTCATTTAAACATCATAAAACAAATACATTTTCTTTATAGAAACACTATCAATCCCCAAAATAAAACCTATCAAAATTTCTTCAGTCTGTCAGAAAAAATATAACTGTAGAGACTTCTGATACCAGAAAAAAAATATGAGAAGCATGTCATCCATTACAATAAGAATACTTTTTTTCCTGTTTGAATAAACTCACAAAAACAGTGTGTCCAGGAGATCAAGGGAGGTTCTCCTCCCCCTCTACTTTGCCCTGGTGAGACCTCATCTTGAATACTGTGTTCAGTTTTGGGCTCCCCGGTTTAAGAGGGACAGGGATGTGCTGGAGAGGGTCCAGTGGAGGGCGACGAGGATGATTAGGGGACTGGAGCACTGCCTTATGAGGAGAGGCTGAGGGACCTGGGACTTTTTAGTCTGGTGTAAAGGGTTAACCCTCCAGGGGGAGTAACCTAGAACCTGATCCTCGATGGTCTTGACCCCTCCCCAGAGGTGGGTCTGAACACTACCAGGTGATGGTTAGCCCACTCCCCCTTCCTGTCTAAAGAGCCATAAAAGCAGGGGGACTTTCTGTTTCTCCCTGCTTACCAGCATCGTCATCCTGCTCCTCTTTGTTTTACCATGTGGCCATCACCCACAAGGCGGACAAAGCCATCACCATCAAAATCAGGTTGTATTTACATATTTTGTATTTGTTTTCCCTTCCTTATACCTTTGTAACTTCCCTACTTCAGACACCTTTTTAATTTATTGTTGAACTTTCTTTTCTTAACTTCCAAATGGAGTGAGATTTTTTTATTTGGGTGTGTTTACCTCTCCCTCTCTTTACATCTAATTCCTTTCTTTTGGGAAAAGAAGGGGGAAGATGGAAGGGCACTCTATAAATTGTTATTTGGTTCTATCAAATTTATTTGAGTCTCTGGAAATTTAAATTAGAGCCAAGATAGCTGGAGAAGAGAAGACTGAGAGGGGATTTAATAAATGTTTTTAAAAATCTGAAGGCTGGTCAGGAGGGGGGGGACAGACTCTTCTCACTTGCTCCCTGTGATAGGACAAGGAGCAATGGGTGTAAGTAGCAGCACAAAAGGTTCCACCTCAATACAAGGGGGGACTTCTTTACTGTAAGGGTCATAGAGCACTGGAACAGGCTCCCCTGAGAGGTTGTGGGGTCTCCTTCTCTGGAGACTTTCAAGGCCTGTCTGGATGTGTTCCTCTGTTATCTGTGCTAGATTGTGTGGTCCTGTTCTGGCAGGGGGGTTGGATTTGATGATCTTCTTGGGTCCCTTCCAACCCCTAACATCCTGTGATGCTGTGACTTTAAGACAATTAATGACTTAAAATGCAAACACCTGTCAACCATTTATACTATAACTATCATTTGTCTTCAAACACATATGTGTGGCTATGTGTATAAATTGCTTGAGAAATTTTCTTACATGCTTGAGGAGTCTGTAATATTAGTGTATTTAATTTGTATGTGGATTTCATTCTTCAAGTACCCAAGGATACAGTTTTGAAAAGAAATTTGGGGATTTTGGATGCAATTTTAAGATTCTTGCTCTGAGACATTTGCAAGACAGTAACTTTTCTGACAGCAGCTGCTCAGCACTTTTTGAGAATTTCTGAAAAACTGTAATCATTCCAGCCTATTTTTGTTGTCCCCCTGACAGCTGTCTTCCCAGTGAGCATAGTTGTCACTGAGAACTCTCACTTGAGAAGACACCGGGGGGGAAACATCTAGCAGGAACTATTGGATGGTTTGAGGGGCTGAACTGGCATGAGCTTTCTGCTCCGCTATCAGGGCTGGTTAATATTGTCAGTTTGCATCCACTCTGCCTGCTGCTGAAATGAACAATGGCAGAGCAAAAGTCTTAACGCAGGCCCTGAGGATGTGATCTCTGCAGCTTAACTACACATGGTAGAAATAGTTTCTATCATCAACTATTTTGCTGGAGAAGAGAAGTACTGTACTTAAGGTCATAAAATACTGTACTTACCAGACATTTATAGAACGAACCATAAAAATAAGAGGTTGGGAAAATGTACCACCAACTATTAACAAAATGATTATTGAACTTGCAAATTATTATCCAGATAAAACATATCTTACTAAAATGCCTGAAAATATTGTTCTGTAGTGGCGGCTGAGCAAGCCATGGAGTCACTGTTACAAAAACTACTGTTTTCTCACTATTGAAGGTCAAAACTAATTGCTGAGAGTTGTGGTGAATGGTGCCACATCCAGTTGGCAGCCAGTCACTAGTGGTGTTCCCCAGGGATCAGTGCTAGGCCCAGTCCTGTTCAATATCTTTATTGATGATCTGGATGAGGGGATTGAGTCCAGCATCAGTAAGTTTGCAGATAACACCAAGCTAGGAGCAGGTGTTGATCTGTTGGAAGGTAGGAGAGCCCTGCAGAGGGACCTGGACAGGCTGGATGGGTGGGCAGAGGCCAATGGGATGAGATTTAACAAAGCCAAGTGCAGGGTTCTGCACTTTGGCCACAACAACCCCAAGCAGCACTACAGGCTGGGGACAGAGTGGCTGGAAGCAGCCAGGAGGAAAGGGACCTGGGGGTACTGGTGGATAGTAGGCTGAAGATGAGCCAGCAGTGTGCCCAGGTGGCCAAGAGGGCCAATGGCATCCTGGCCTGTATCAGGAACAGTGTGGCCAGTAGGACGAGGGAGGTTATTCTTCCCCTGTACTCAACACTGGTCAGGCCACACCTTGAGTACTGTGTCCAGTTCTGGGCTCCTCAACTCAAGAGAGATGTTGAGGTGCTGGAACGTGTCCAGAGAAGGGCAACAAAGCTGGTAAGGGGCCTAGAACACAAACCCTATGAGGAGAGGCTGAGGGAGCTGGGGTTGTTTAGCCTGGAGAAGAGGAGGCTGAGGGCAGACCTCATTGCTGTCTACAACTACCTGAAGGGAGGTTGTAGCCAGGTGGGGGTTGGTCTCTTCTGCCAGGCAACCAGCAACAGGACAAGGGGACACAGCCTCAAGTTGTGCCGAGGGAAGTCTAGGCTGGATGTTAGGAGGAAGTTCTTCACAGAGAGAGTGATTTGCCATTGGAATGGGCTGCCCAGGGAGGTGGTGGAGTCACCATCCCTAGGGGTGTTCAGGAAAAGACTGGATGAGGCACTTAGTGCCATGGTTTAGTTGACTGGATAGGGCTGGGTGATAGGTTGGACTGGATGATCTTGGAGGTCTCTTCCAACCTGACTGATTGATTGATTGCTGTAACAGATTTTTACAACACAGCAGTGAGCAGCTGTAAATTACTAATCCAGTCCTTGCTTGTTTCTGTTGATGAGCATTGTATATTTCCTTATCTACAACATTTTAAACTTAACTGCATCTTCCCTGCAATTCCTGCATTATGTTGTTGAGGGATACATTCCTTTGAGATTTTTTTCCCCTTTCTCCTTGAAAAGAGCTCATTGCCTTCAGCCACCTAAGACTAATAATTCTTGTTGCCCTTCTGAACCTCCATTAGCATTTCAAAATAAGGTCCTTTTTGCTGCTTTCTGCAGCACTGAACATTCGATTACACTTTTGAGTGAATTAGTCATCCAATAGAAATGCAGAACTGCTACTGCCAAATTGCTAATACGGCTCACCTTTTATTATTCACCACAGAACAGGACATTTCTGTCTCACGCCTCAGATATTTCTCAAGTGAAAGGTACTCTAAAAGCTGTACCTACATTTTGACTATCACTTAAAAAAAAGGCATGTTACATGGGACACATAGTTTTGTTCATATGTGGATCAATACAAGTTTGAACTGTTGCTTCAGAAGATTTAGGTGAGAGTGTCCAGTCAATTTAGATAGGCTTGGACAGAAGGGAAGTAACACAGGACGTTCTGGCTGCAAATTAGCCAGCAGCAAATTTGTATCTATGTAATTTAACTTTTTCTTAATCTTACTGAGCAGTTTGATTGTTGTCCTAGATGTAGTCAAAGGATCAAGGCCTTCTTTCATTGACAGTAAATTAAAGTTACAGAAAGATGGACGGATACTTGCCTGATGTCCTCACTGTAATGAAAAATGTTTATATTCCACATGTAGATTTACTAGCCATTATATAACATATAAAGAAGCTCAAAGGGATCAACACATACTTATTCATAGACTACAGCTGTTTACTGTTTTGAAATTGAATTAGGAAAACAGTTGTTTTAAATAACAGCACTACAATTATGCTAAGGAATTTACTTGCTTTTATTGAATATTAGGTACCACATGGTTCATGGAATAATGTCAGAAAAGAGACCTAAAACATAGCAGCTCTCTTCAACAGTCTCAACACTTAATTTTTTCTATGCTCTGAGCTTTATTTAGTCTACTTCGTATTTACAGATATAACACAATAAAAACGGAGGAAAACATTTTAAAAACTCTCAGAATGAAAGGTATTCTGTAAACACACAGCAGCTGTAACATCAGACAACTGAAACTCTGGTTTTAAACAGGTTTAGTGTTTCATAAACAAAAAGAAAAAAATAATCAGGACATGTTGTTCAGTGTCATATTTAAATCAGTGGCTGAGCGAGCACCAGCCTGGCTTGCTGCTTGTCTCATTCAGTTCCCTAGTAAGAATAAGTCACTATACTATTTGCCAGCATTTTCCTGAAACCATATGGCATGACAAGTACACTGGGACAGCACTCCCTTATGCACAGCTAAGAGAAAGGTGAGACAAATAGCTTGAATGAAACACTTCAATGAAGAGAGCACGCTGTCTTTAGCTGATTGTCAGAAGAATGGGTTTTGAATTTGAAGCTTCTTCTGACATGAGGAGTCGAGATGATGACTTTTTTTCAGCTGATGTGAAATTTATTAAAACTCCCTTCTACATTTCAGGGAAGAACCAAGAGGTTTATTATCACCAGCTATATGTACAGGACAAATGTAGCTATACAAAATTTCTCAAGGCTGACCACTGTTGGCTGAAACATTAATAAATTGTACTCTAACCCCAACAGGTATTATTGGGTAGTTTATAGGCAGTGACTCAATGTACCTAACTATTGAAGGCAGACTGTTCACTTTTTGGTATCACTTTCATTGGTATCACTGTCCTCAAAAGTTCAAAAACATGAGCTGTATTTCAGAAATCATAGAAACAAAAATGGTTTTATTTTACTCTTTTAACTCCCCTGGTTGCACCAACATGTCTTGCTAATTTTATATGTGTTCTGGATACCACTGAAAACCGCAAGACATGGAAACCACTCATCTCTCCAGTTTCACATCTTTAGGGATTATTTTCAAAGTAACACAAGTCAGAAACACTGATCTTGCTTATCATATTGTGAAAGTAAGGAAAATAAGTTCAGTGTAAGACATCATGATTTAACTCTGGCCAACAACTCAGCACCATGCAGCTGCTTGCACACCTGGAGTACTGTGTGCAGTTCTGGAGCCCCCAACACAAGAAGGATATGGAACTGCTGGAGCGGGTCCAGAGGAGAGCCACGAAGATGATCAGAGGGCTGCAGCACCTCTGCTATGAGGACAGGCTGAGAGAGTTGGGGCTCTTCAGCCTGGAGAAGAGAAGGCTTCGAGGAGACCTTATAGTGGCTTTCCAGTATCTGAAGGGAGCCTACAGGAAGGCTGGGGAGGGACTATTTACACGGTCTAGTAATGTTAGGAAAAGGGGTAATGGGTTTAAGTTGGAGGAGGGGAGATTTAGACTGGATGTTAGGAGGAAGTTCTTTACAGTGAGGGTGGTAAGACACTGGAACAGGTTGCCCAAGGAGGCTGTGGATGCTCCCTCCCTGGAGGTGTTTAAAGCCAGGCTGGATGAGGCCTTGAGCAACCTGCTCTAGTGGGAGATGTCCCTGCCTATGGCAGGGGGTTGCAGCTGGATGATCCTTGAGGTCCCTTCCAACCTAAACCATTCTATGATTCTTGCTCTGATGTGGAGAAGAATCAGAAAAGAAAAACTTGTGTGTGGGTTAAGATAAGAAGATTTAAGTAACTAAAAAAGCAAACAAAATGCCCACACAAGTAAACAAAACCCCCAATATAATATGTGGTGTTATTATAATAATATGAATATGTAATGAAAAAGAACACAGAGAAAAGACAGAGAACTAAAACGCAAGAAAGACAAGTGATACATAGTTCATCACTTGTTGACAAATGCTCAAGTAGTGATCTGCCTCCAACCAACTCCAGTTCACATACTGAGCATGATGTTCTACAGGATGGAATAGCCTTCTGGATAGTTAAGGTCAGATGCTCTCTCCCAGCTTCTTGTGCACCTGCATCCAAGCAAAACAGCAAGCTGGAAAGTCTTTGATTTCCCAGCAAGGGGAAACAACTAAACACATTAATATACTATTGACATTCTTCTCATATCAATGTACATACTGAATTGAAATCATGACGCTGTTCTAGCTACTAAGATGGAAAAACAGGTGAATTCCAGCAGAAACCAGGACAGAGATGTAACCTAAATGGAACTGAAGTCAGTGAAGTACGCAGTCTTCTAATGAGGTTTTAGCAGGTAACTAAACGTGGGGAATAGTATGGAATTGTCTATTTAACCTGATCGTTGGACTGGCACTTCTTTCTTTGTGAACGTAAGCAGAAGCTTGTCCCTTCGTGAGCAAGCTATGTTGTGTGAGTGACCACAACACGGATAGGACACAGGAACAATCACAAAACCACAGCTGAAAGGCAAAGAGTACATTTATCCTTGCTGCCTCGTGAATCGAGGGATCTCTGCAGCAGCACCTGGGCAAGGGCACAGAAGGGCGACGCAGGCGCCATGGAGCTCAACGCTTGCTACAGAGTGAAAAGCATTGTAACGCCTCCTGTACATCAGGGGCTCGTCTACGTGCATGTTCCCCTCAGTTTAGATTTTCCCCACGGCAAGGCCGCACCACCGCCTGCCTCCAGCGCTGGGCAGCCAGCGCCGCAAAGGCTAGTGGGAGTCGTGCCAGGACGCGCAGCCCTGCGCCCGCCCCGCCCGGGCGGACCCTTCGCCCCGGGGCCGCCCCTTCGCCCCGGGGCCGCCTGGCCGCGTTAGGGGTGCTCGTTCTTCCGCCATGAGCCCCGGCCGTTGGCTTGCGTGAGAGGGCTGGGCGGAGAAACAACACGCACGGCGCCCCATGGAACTACCGCTCCCGGCGTGCGTTGCGTCGCGGGAAACTTTACGGAGGAGGGGGAAAGATGGCGGCTGCTAAGCCTAGTTGGAGAGGTGGCTAAGGTAAGTCTGGGGCAGGCAGGAAGCGGTCCCTTTACTTGTTTTTGCCTTCATAGCTATTTTCTTTTCACGCTGCTCTGTACCCTTCCCCGCTATCCGTAGGAGCGAGGAGGACGCACCAGATGGGGGGGTGCGGAGGGGGATCAGCGGGAGGCTAGGGCCGATTGGCTGCAGCGGGACCCTTCGGGGTGGCGGAGGACGGCAGGAGAAGCTGCAGGACGTTGCCTTAACCCGTGACGCGGCGTCCCCCACGCTAACAGCATGCTGGAGCTGTTCTGTGGGCGCTGCTCAGTGCTGTTCTCGGCGACTGGACACCCCGCCGTCCGTGCGGGCGACTGCTCACCGCAACAGCTGTTCGGGAGGATCGTAGTACCGAGCGAGACCACCCTTGCCTTTCCCGGGAAAGCGCCTGAGGTCCTGCCGCCGTTGAGTGGTGCCTACACGAAGCTTCTATGGAAGCCTTCCATAAGGCCATCATAAGACATAACCTTGTTGTCAGTAGTGCTTGATGTGGTCAGACTTCCTTATGGCCTCAGTCTGAGAGCAGAGAAACAATGCAGCGCTGTGGTTTTGTGATTTCCTTGGTTTTCTTCACACGGACCATAATACAGCAAGGTGTCACTGAACATTAACTGAAGGCAATGCAAATATATGAAAGGACTACACTCTGAGCTTTCTTTAAAGTTAATTGTGCAGCAGGGAGCCGTGCTTTAGGTAACTGAAGTGTAGTTTCACAAATCCTATTGCTGAGAACTAATCTTCTCTTTGGTTAAGCTGAATCCATCTAGGGAGGTATCCCGTGGTATTTCAACCTCTGATACTAGGAAGAAAAGATCATGGATTACGTCATGGATTGAGAGATACCTCAACTCTCTGGAAAAGCCGGTAACAGAACCAGACTTTTAATTCCTAGATCAGAATTAAGTTCACTAGCTCGGATGTTAAACTTTGTAAAGCTACGTGAGAGATTTGCTGTGCAAGTCATACAGGCAAGCTAAAGCGAGAGTAGCAGCCATTATATTAGATAATTTGCTACTTTGTGAAGGCTTTGTAATACATTCAGGATAATTGGAAATGTTTTCTTGAGGAACCACTATTCAGGGCATCTTGCTGAAGGACTTACTATATGGATGGTCTTAACATGTGGTAGCATTTCCTTAAGAAATTGATGGTGTGGGGTAAAAATCTTGATAATGGTGCACTGATATTATAAAGGCTTATGCATTAAGTGTTGCTGAAGCCTTTTAAGAGCACTTTTTTTTTTGTCTAAGAAAATGCAGCTAGAACAGGATTAATTTCTGAGTCAAGAAAGAAACTCACCAAAAATGGGAATTGAAGTATATCTGGCAATTTATCAACCATTTAAAAATGAAGCGTCAAAGTTTGGCATCATGTTATGAAAATGCTTTCAGTTAATGATGAGCAGTAACTTCTCTGTACTTCTGAGCCAAGCTTGTTTGGGAGAAAAAATGAGCAAATTTTATATTATGTTCAAGTAGAAGGAGAGATCGGAATAATAATGAGACTTGCTACCTGAACTTCAGTTATAATGAGAGAGGTTTACACTTCCAGTCATGAAATCTAAATTATAAAATGTAGAGATTAGAAACAGGTTTGGTTGATATCAGTGACTTTAATTGCCCAGCCTAAATGTAATGAAGTCATTTCTGTAAAATTACATTTGTAAAATAGTAATACTAAATTTGAAAACAAACCAGTAAATAAAAGTAAACAATGTTTCCTGTAGTTGGAATAGAGCAGAAAGTGTTGATCTGGATTTTTAACCTGCCATTGGCGTCTTGTATGCCTAGGCATGGGAAAATCGCTTTTAATTTGGCCAGTGAAATAGATATTGGGTTAAACTAGTGTTTCAGATGGTGGGAAAAGTTTCCAAGGAACACCAATTTAATGTACAGGGCTTTTCTTAAAGCCATCTGCTCAAGACTGAATTCTTTAAGGTGATACAGGACAAATAGCCTTTTATATGTGCCTATTTAGGTGAACTCTAATGGGTGAGAGAACAGGGTTAGCCTCATTAATACAACCAGACTCATGTGTGGGATTGCTTCTCTCCTTGAGAAAGTTAAGTGAAAATAAAGTCAGGTACTTGCCACAGAATTGCACAAGGCTATGTGAATCCATTGTGTATTGCATTTTTTGGCAATTGTATGTGGAGCCTGGCTGTCTATATTTAGGAATGAGTGTGTGACATTAATCTTGCATTGCATTGGACATTTGTCTACCTTCTAAACTAAAGGCATCAATTAATTTTTCAAATAGGAAATATAAGTGGAGATCCAAACAATGTGAAACCTTAACATGTAGTGTGTTTTTCATTTTTCAGCTCGTCCAGTGTGCCCAGCTTAGACTGCTTGACCATCAGGGATGTTTAAACCAGTATTCTTCTGTGCTTAATTTGGAGGAATGGATAATTTTGTAATTTTGTTTTCAATACTCAAAGTAAAATAAAGTTAGTAATTTATAATGTTGCATAACAGAATAAAATGATGGTGGGCTTATTGCAAGAAAATACATTTTTTTCAGATGGTTTGACTTGACTTGTATCACAAGGATGTATACATTTTTCCATTTTAGATCTTTTATACTGCAGACAGGAAAAACATTTACTCTGCCGTTTGGTTTTCAGTGCTATTTATGGAAAATCTTGTGATAATAAGAGTGTCATCTTATAAACCATCTTCTGCTTTCACATCCTAGGTTATTGTGGCTGGGGGCCAGATGCCTGCCACAGCCCTTCTGTCATTCCCCTCCTTAGATGAACAGGGGAGAGGGAAAATATAACCAAAGGCCTATGAGTCAAGATAGAAGCAATTTAATAGGCTGGAAAGTGAAAGCAAAGGCTGCACATGGAAGAAAGAGCACACATAAATGTTAATCTCTGTTTCCCATCAGCACATGATGTTCAGTCACTCCTGGGAAGTTGGGCTTCTGTATGCATAGTGATTACTCCAGATGACAGACACCATCAGCAAATGTCCCATCCCCCCCCAATTTCCTTCCTTCGCTTACGTTTTGTGTCTGAGCTGATGTCATACGGCATGGAGCACCCCTTTGGTCATTTTGTGTCAGGTGGCTCATCTGTGTCCCCTGCAGAGATCTTGGCCAGCCTGCAGCTTGCTTGTGCTTTTCCAGCATCTTCCCTCCCAACAGTGTTGGTGCTTGGCTGAGCAGTAGCCAAAACATCGGTGTGTTATCAGCACCTAGCTACAACATTGCAAAACACAGCTCTAGGAGAGGAGCTCTAGGGAGAATCAGCTCTCAGCCAGACATAATATGGTTATTTAAAGTAGTGAGAAAAAACATTACATATAAACATATAACTGTAAGATGATCAGAACCAGTAAGTAGAACAAAGTGTGTTCTTATTCCCATGTTAGTGCTGGAGTCTGAGAGAACAATAAATTGACCTTGGATTTCCTTATCCTAATGAAATTATATAGAATTTCATTTTAACTGAAAGTTGTTGAACAGAATGACCCTTCTTTGTCATACAAATATTGATCAGTCTTCTCAGGTACAGTCACTTGCACTGACTCCCTTGATTATGTTTAGAATTACTATTACATCCTTGGTAAAACAAAATAACTTGTAATCCTCTATAAAACTAGACATGACTCTTGATGTACTGTTTTAAAACCCAATGCAGGAGACATCATACAGGTACATAATATCCTTACCTTGCTTCTCATGATCTGTCAAATGTCACAGAAAGGCATGGAATATATCATGGTTTATCTCATGGTTTGTAGCCAAGTTGTACTTCATCAAATTCTGCATTATTTTTTTCCCTCTCTCTTGATACGTAAAATTTAATTCAGTGACAAACAGCAGAACAGACTCATAGTGGGAAGGTTCTTATTTTAGTTCTGTTCCACTGTAATAGATAACAGCATCTGTGGGCTAAACTTTGCCCTAGGGCTGACAAGCCAGTGACTGAACACTTGTACAAAGTTGTGTAGTCTGTTCTGCATTTGTAAGGCAAGTGATCTCCATATGGAATTTTTGGTCATGATCTTATGATTCAGTAAATGTGTTTAAAAACAAACACCAAAATCTTCAATTTGAACATGTCTTAGTTGCTTATACAACTTTTCTAGTAATTTCTGCATTAATTTCTTCTGAAGTTAGTGGTCTTTCCTAGAAGGATGTGATAATGTTCTAGAATGATTTATTGAATTCCTGATTGTTAGTGTTGGTCAGTAAAATGCTGTGAGTCTGGCATTTGACTCCCTTGAATGTCTCTTCAGGCTCATTGCAATTTTATGTTGTAATACTTCAGTAAATCTGTCTGCTGTAATCTCGCAGCTAAATTCTCAACTAAGCTCTAATTTAGAGATTTCACTTTTCTGTGTGTCTGTTGGAATTCACAGCACATTTTTCCTTATACAAAATTATGCTCCTTCTAAGTCTGTCCTTGGAGAAGGACATAGAGCTTTGTAATAGGACAGGATAATTTAAATAAATTACTTTGAAGTACTATTTTTAATCGTGGTTTTTAATCATCAAATTGGAACCTTTGACTGAAATACATATACAGTGAGAGTAAAGCATTTTTAGCAACTATCAACATGGCTTTAGAACTTAATCATTATCACTTGTGACCAAATAAAACATTTATTCTCATGTTAGCCTTATCAAGAATCTTATTTCTTTTGTATTCATTTGTTGCAGACAACTATTTGTTTAAGTTTAAAAAAATATTTTAAGTTTTATCTTTGAAAATGGCTGCACTCAGTCTCTGAGATTTTTTTCATATTAGTGAAAAGGTACAATTTATGGGGAGTTACATTTGGCAGTTAATAAAACCCCAATGTGCTACTTTAATATAGAGAATTCTTCAAATGGCTTGTATTTCAATATTAATTAGATAGTTCATTAGGATATTTTTATCTCTGAAATAGATTCCTGTAGCATTGAGTCAATTGTCTAAAAATACCTAGTTGCATGTAAAATCTTTTGAGCAGCTATTGTTTGTAGTAGTCTGTTCTCCAGTTTAAAAAGTGAAGTGCCACTCAGATTTTTCAAGTTAATTTTTTTTTTGTATAGAGCAGACACACTCCACAGGCATTTTAGTGAGGAAGTGCTGTGAAGAAGTTATTCTCTTTACACTTTCAGCAGCATGAATGGGGACAGTTTAAAAGGTCATCCCAGTAAATACAGAGAAAAAATGTTTACTCTGGCATGAAGTGCAAGAAGAGAGTGACTAAATCTCAAGAATTGGAAAAACCTACATATAGTCTAGACAGATAAAATGTTTCCTGGGTTTCTGTGGTAACAGCCTCTAATACTGGAGCTGAAGAATATGGCTTTGTCTTACTCTGCATACGTTTCTATGTATATTTGGGTGTAGTTTAAAGCTGTTGTCTTCATTTTTTGTTTTCTTTATAGTTGGTGCTATTTTTGCAAAATAGAAGACAGATTCCTGGTGAACAATGCCTGGCAGTAAGTATTCTTACCGTAAATACATTAAGACAGTATGTTGGGCTGCTTAGTCTTACGGTGTTTCCTTTGGCATTTAAAAAATCAACCAAAATTAAAGTAAAAAACCCCTAAATTATGATACTTGGTGTTATTTTTCAATTATTTAAAATGTGACTGTTATCCAACCTCTGCTGTTGTAAATCTCTCTGTTTTTCAAAGGAACCCAGTATAGGCTTGGCGTTTTCCTTTTCAGTGAGAAGTTCACAGTTTAAGATTGATGAACTTTAATATTAAAATTGTATTCCAAAATGAAAAAATATAATATATAATCCTAGCTTTAGAAAAATAGAAATACTGATTATAGAAGACAGCCATATTATTCAGGATATAAAGTGATTAGACTACTAATAAGTAATCTGATTTATCCAGAGGCTAATGGAGTCTTTGTAAAGTTACAGTACTAATTCTATTCAGTGCACTTTAGGTTTGTAATGAATTTCACAAATGTTTAATTTGATGAGGAAATGTTTGAATACCTTTTTTTTTTTTAAGTGGTAACTTAAGATTTGTAATAAGATGTGACTACTGTGTACTTAAAAATATCTTACAATAATTATTGTGTTATTTTAAACTAGTTATGTAAAATACTTAAGTATTAAGACGTTTCTGGTGTATAGCTGAAATTATTCCCCTGTGTAAACCTGAGATTTTCTAATAAAATGGAAATATGTATCTAATATCTTGTATGTTTACATCAGAAGAACATGGTGTGAGTTGTTCTGACTCAACTATGCTTCACCTTATGTGATACAGTAAATCTCTACTGTGCTTCTATTGCAGTGTCTAGTACTATTAAGATCTAGTACTAAGGTTTAGTACTTTTGGGTTTTTTTTCTAAACCTGGTATGCTTATGTTCAGGATCATTATTAATATTATGTACCCTAATGTATGTAGAGTCTGCATTACTTTAGAGTCTGATGGAACTTAGGAACAGAAAACAACTGATTGCAGTATTTCTTTGCAGTGAGATATGCAGAACTATGCAGCCATGTGTTGCTCTTCTGTGTATAAAAGTGTATAGGTGAAGGGAAGGTAACCTTTCAGAGGTGTGTTTATTGCAGTTCTTACAAAATCACAGTACTTAGTATTTCCTTTCCAAAAATTGTGGCAATGAAGTGTCATTACATTTTAATGTAAGCAAGCATCATGGGTACTTTTTATCAATGCATATAGAGACAGGCTTCAAGACTTAAGCTTTGTTGTATGTGAAAAGGGAAGGTTCTGCCTGCTAATTTTGCCTTCTCTGGAGATTCTCCAGAGTTCTTTTTAGAGCATAGTGACAAAGCAAGTTGCTACTATTTAATGTTACTTTTGAAATCTTGAAAGTATTTGTCTCTGAAATCTGGAAATCTATAAAGGCTGAAAGGCTGGCATTTTTTTTCTCACATGATGTTCTCTCATCCCACACATCGAGATGTGTGTGTAGTGTCTTTTGGAATAAAATGTGAAAAGGCTGTTAGAGTGAAATCATTTCCAAAAATGTTTTCTGTCATGCTGGAGTGATTTGTTCATAAACGAAGTAGACTAATGTCTAGTTAAAAGGAAAGCTTGATGGAGTTCTTGGGTGTTCCTTCCCAACTCTTTCTGTAATCTCCTGCTTGATTTCCTGAGTCTCTATATTAGTTCCTGGTAAAAGTTACCCTGTTTTTATACTGTAGTAGTTCGGGAATGTCTAGGTCTAAAAGTGGTAGTTTGGGAGGTTGGGAGAGGTGGTGTTAGGACAAGTGGACAAAGAGACTTAATTGGTCTTTCAGGAGACTTTAGCTATTACTAGAGACACTTTTCCAAGTGAGTCTTGAAGTTACTGTACATGAACATTCAGAGGACAATAACTGTCCAATAAGTAGGCATATTGTTAGAACTGAGATGTAGTACTGGGAGGGAGAGGAATAACATCAGCAGATAACCAAAGCTTATGCTCTTCTCATTTAACCTAATCTCAGTCGCATGTGCCGATCTCTGCAGTAGTTATATATTGGATTATCAGATTTCGTACTGAGGTTGCTGTTTAGTGATGTTACGAAAGGGTATGGGGCTAACTACTCTATTGAGCCCTTAATGAAATAATGTTAAGGTTGCAGTCTCAATACAGTAATAGCCCATAAACAGAAAAAATCAGTCTGCTCTCTAAAAACATGAAAAGTGCATGCTTTTTTTATTGCCCATGGCATGGCATTTGCATTGATACCTAGTCTGTAGTGGAGGTGCAATGCTGTGTAGTTGCTTCAGCACTTACAGCAACCTTGCAAAAGTATTGCTCTTCTTTCTATTTTTCATAGCTATAGCATTGTGTAGCTCCTTTTGTGCAAATAACATAGGCAGTGATGTAAGATACGCTTACAAAATCTTATCTTCATCTGAAGTTGAAATGTTGAGAAAGCAAATATGTTTTCTCACTGCTATAATATAGTAGGAGAAGATTGATTCACAGCTATTTTATTAAATGATTTTTCTGTGCCCTGTCAGAAGGAAACTGTAGAATAGAAGATCAATTAGTCCATTTATTTAAAAACAAAACCAGATAGCCTTTCCTGTATAGGCAGTACATGTTTTTAATTTGTCACAAGTGTGCTCTCAATCTCTCTATTCAATTATTTGGGCAGATAATTTCATTTAGCATACTTCTGTTATGGAACATAGATGGTTCTAGTAAGTTTTTTTTTCAGTTGGCTGCATATGGAACAAAATGTTACAAATGCTTCTGTTAAGGAAAAGAACATAGCTGAGTCCCATATCAAAACATTTCTTTAAGACTTTTTGTTTGAGGTTTTTTTTTTTGTTTGTTTTTTTCCCTTTGGACGTTATGTTCCAGATACTCGCACTTAATCAGATGCTTGAAACAGTTTGGTAGATAATGAATTCTTTCAGAAACAGCTAACCTACTTACTGGCTGTATTCCCTGACTTCAGTTAAACATTTAACTCAAAGGCAGATTTTATACTAAAATGAAATTGCTTGGACTAGGAAAATTATGTGTGATTCAAGTGAGAACACCTGCTGTAAGAATGTATTTTACGTGTAGCTATGTTTGTGATTTCTATGTGATTTATTCCTTACTCTTTTCTCTTGTTCATACCTATCAATCTTTTCAAGGTTAACAATAGTTACATTAAACTGAGTTTAACCTGCTGATTAGCAGATCCTTTTATGACCAATGGTAACATGCAGATTAAGAGAGCAAATAAAAACAGAGTTTTGACAAATGTATTTTTTTTCCATATTCTTTCCTTAAATTACCGCTGTGAAATTTAGTCATATAAACATATCCCTTGTGCTATTCTGTCTGATTTAAGAGACACCTGTATCAGTTATGTGGAAAGTCTTTTGTGATTTGGCCAGGCTTTGGTTATAGTGAACTGACTGTTTTGGTAACTTCAGAATGTTTCTCCAACTATGTTCAATACGTTGGCTCTCATTAACCTATGCAGTAACATTTTGTTTCTTCGTTTTTCCAAACACCATGTGGCTTTTTACCAGTTGCCTTTGCAGAGACTACTGTTGTGCAGTTGGGGTATACTGGTGGCTTCCTTAATTTGTGAGGTGATAGTAAATTTGATATAGAACAATTGAGTAGCGATTGTCTGTTTTCTTTGTTCTCAGATGTAAATTCTTTTAGGTAAGTTGTTTCATATCTTTAAACAAATGATCCACTTCTTCCCACAAACAAAAAATAAAAAGGAACCGCAATAAACTTAAAATTGTAATTTTCATTTTGAATACAGCTTCCGTGCCAAATGTGGGAAGAAAAATTGCACTTGAAATGGAATTTAAAAAGGGTGAATTCTTTGTTTGTATTTAATGTTCTTAATGCATTTTAAGGGGCAGGTAATATAATTTTGTGGGGGGTTTTGTTTGTTTTGTTGTTTTGGTTTTTTTTCCACAATAGTTTTGGGAAATTAATTTATTTGTCTCTTGTAATTCTAGGTGTGCTAGTTTGAAGCTAGCTAGAATGTTTTGGTGACAAGGATTAGATCACAGGCTGTGAAAGGGAAACAATAGTGATGTCTGCTTCACTCATAGGCTTGCTGAGATGTATAAGAACATGAGTAAAAACATAGATAAGGGAGTTTGAGCACAGCCTGAGCTCTGAGCTGCATTTTTCTCTTTAACCTCACCCTCCGTCTCTCTGATTAATCCACTTGCTTCCTAACCCCCCTGGCCAACCCTCCATTCTTCCTTATGGCACAAGGCAACGTCTGGGGTAAGGTGAAGAGGTGGGAAAAGATTGGGGGGGTGGGGTGTGCAGGTAACACCCAAACCACCACACTAGGTTTTGAGTTTTTTTCTGTATATAAGAAGTAATAACTAGACTGTTAATGAGAAAGGAAGATTGATTTCTTTGTACAGTACAGTTCTTCCTAAATCTATTTATATAAGCTAAACATTCTAATGGTTTTAGTGAAAATTAAGCCATAGTTCTAATTAATAACTTTCTCCACTCTTTCTCTCCAACATACCTTTTTCCTCATCTGGAGTGTGTTTCTTGTGTACCCTTGAGACTTTTAAACCCTAAATGGGACCTTCCCCTTAATGAAGAGTTTTCATAATTGCTTTATTTTATAGGCAGTAGAAACCTTACTAGTTTTCTGACAGTATTGTCAGCTACTTCTAGTACATTTTTAATACATGATAAAAAATTAATATTTTGGTTATTACAGAAAAGTTGCATGATTAATTGTCTGCTGCTTTATTCTAGTACTTCAGAGTATGAGAAACACAAACACAGCCCTGTATCAAGTCAGTCTTCAACTACTAACTTAACACAGGAACAGATGTCAAAGGTGTATCATGGTTTAGACTTCCTTTGGCAATTTGTTAAAATAACTGTACTTAAGAATATCTGCAACCATTATAATAATATGGTCACAAAATATCTAACAGATTTTTTACATAGCAATAAACAGTAGATGCTTTCAATTTTTAAACACTAAGGTGCAGACTTTTTTCATCTGATTTTAAGTAATTGTCTTTTCTACACTGAAAAGGTAGTGACTTCTCTAAATGTATCTTTTGATCTAAGTCAAAAAACACAAGAACTTATGACTGGAAACCTATAGCTCTTTGTACATCTATTTATTTCACTGATGATACCCTAAGGAACTTGGTGTGCTGGTGAGGTTGTTGCTTCAATGTTCTTTGATGAATCTGTGTTGATTTCTTTAAGACTTGCCAATTTTGAAGCAGTGTTCATTTTAGCTGTTAGCTAAATGTGTTAGCTGTTCATTCTCTCTATGTATGCATCATCCTAACCTCATTTGAGAAAGTTTATCTTTAGAAGCAGTTCCATAGTGAAAATCACTCATATTGGCATGTTGTCAGTGATGTCTAGCAAAACCATTAACATCGCAATGTAGGAGGTTGCACCTCAACACGAGGAGACACTTCTTGCAGTGAGGGTGACAGAGCACTGGAACAGGCTGCCCAGACAGGTTGTGGCATCTTCTCTGGAGACCTTCAAAACCTGCCTGAATGTGTTCTGGTGCAGCCTGCCTTGGATAGTCCTGCTTTGACAGGGAGATTGGACTTGATATTTGGTGATCCCTTCCAACTCCTAACATTCTGTGATCTTTCATGATTTCATGCCTTCCGTTTGTTTTGAACACATCGTAGTCAAAAAATGAACAACTTTGTTTCATCCATTCATTGTCACAATCTAAAGAATTTATTTTTTTAATGCTGTTGTCATTTGTGGGTGCACAATCTGAGCATGTGGCACAGGAAATAAAGTATTTTAGAGGTGAACTTCATTTTCTTCCCATCAAAGCCTTCATGTGCTTTTAAGCTGTACATGAACGGTTCATTGAATGTTAAAATGTAGTGAAATCAGTTCTCCAGGTTTTATTAAAATATGGCTATTGTTGTTATTTACAGAAATCAATTTGCGACTGGTTTTCCTATCAGTTGATTAACCTTCATGTGCAGCATTGTTTGCTCTTGATTTCACAGTCATGGGACGAAAGGGTAAGGAGGCTCATGATGATTGTGCATGCAAGTGTCTTATTTTTTAATGCATGGCAACAAAGAAAAATTGATCTTTTGGGAGGGAGGGTAAGTTTTTTACTCTGTTATTACATGCATGTCTCTGTGGAAAGTTAAGAGTAAATGGCTTTACAAAATATTTTTAATTCCCATTAAATAATATATGGACTTCTTTTCACACCATTGACCACTAGGATCCTCAGTGGCTCTGCTTGCTGCTTTCTTCATTGGAAATTTAATCAGTGAATATATTTGTGTAGTGTGAATATTGTGGTAGTCCAACTTGCATGCTTTTAATTCAGAGCAAAAAGGTTTTGTTGTAGTAAGGAGCTGTTTTGTTGCAATAAGGAGCTCATGAAATAACTGAGCTAATGAAGTGTACACTGCTGAAGTTCTGGTACTTTGTGTTTAAAATGTTTGTCTTCTTTCAAGTACTAAACTGCTTTTCTAAAGTAGAAACATGGCAGTAGGAGGTAATCTTCTGTAAAGATTTGTAGATCCCCAGGAATTATGTGAGAAAAGGTAGCACTTATTTCAGAATTTTTTTTTCTTCATAAATCCAGATTTTTTTAATAGACTTCTTAAAAAATATCACAGACTAGAAGTCTAGATCTCAAGATCTTAAAAATATTGTTGGCATCTGCTCAGCCTTCTTTTTCACATCCAACTTGATCTCTGTTGAAAGACTTGGCCTTTACATTTTTCAGGAGCACAATTGTGATTCTGAATTGTAGTTGGACATGCTAAGAGTATTATACTGAGTAAGGTTTGTACTTTTACTTCACATGGGCACCTTCAGTCTTGAATTGTGGCTTGTGAATGCTTACTCATTCCTTAGTAGGAGAATGAGTGAGGAGTTTCAACTTGATAGCTATATCACGATACTGAATCAACTGCTCCTTCCTGATATATTTAAGCTATTAATATGTAAGGAAATAAGTGAAGATCTCTTGGATGCTTTGTTGTTGTGCTTCTGTAGTTGCATAATAAATATACAATAATACATGGAATTAAAACAGATTACTTTTCATTAAATTGGAACATAACTGTTTAAAGATTAGGAAAAGGGAGGATTTTTTTTCAGTGAAACTTGTGTTCACTAGTGCATTAATAGGCTTTGAAGCTTCCAGAAGGAAGTTCTGTGAACATTTGCTTCCTTGTCATCAGGGCTTTTAATCATGACACGTGCAGTTTTAACTCAAAGAAAGTTTCTCATGTTTGTTTTTTTTCTCCATGCAACTCAAGTGGCAACATGGTACCACCCCTGTGATCTGTTTCGGTGTTGCACACATGGGCAACGTGTGCTGCAAGGCACCATTGAGCAGGAGTGGAAAATTTAATCCTCCAAGCCTAGATACTGTAGTCGTGGGGATATCTATGATAAAGAGGTGACAGAATTGTTCTGAGCATTCTTTCCTCTGAGGAAAAAGATGGGCAGCAGTGTAAGATTCTTGTAGTTACTACCCTTGCAGCTGTGTTCTTCCTCTGTGGATTGGATCAAGAAAACATTCTCTTACCATTCATTGTCTTGAGAAAATTGAAAAACTAGCAGTAGTCAGGGAAGTTCTTCATGCTTCTCACCATCCAGATTTTTCAGTGCAGAGTTTCAGGTATTTATCGCTCTAAAGAAAACATGTAACCCTGGGCATCTGCTGATCAGCTACTCATTGGTTTTCAAGTGACCTTGTTTCCCATGGGGTGGGCAATGGTCTAGGATTCTGAATACCCTCCTTCAAGTTCTCTTCAAGTAGTGCAAATGTTTAGTATTTACAAAATCTTCCTGAGCTTCCAACGCCTGTTTGACATACAGAAGCCTTCAAAACCAGAAGATGCTGCTATGTACTTAGTAGACTGTCAACACACCATGTCCTAATGCTTTTCCTAGAGTTATATCTGGACCAATACTCTTGTCCTATCCTCCTGCTGGTGCCCTTTCTTTCCCCTCTCATCTTCAGAAGACACTCATATACAAGAGGTGTTGCTTTAAAAGGCAGTGGTGTAATCCACATGAATTTCTGTAGCGAAATAAGCTAAATGCTGCTTGTTTTGGAGGGATACTGCTGAATTAAATAGTAGGTAAAGGATATTTTGCTGGCTCTGTGTGTTACTGGATGAGGCCTTTAAGTACAGCACTTTTTTGTTACTGTTAAAGAATCTGCTCAATGCTCTACTGTGTCTGGATAGAGGAATAATGCCAGTCATGTGCTTTGGGGATTGTATTACACAAAGTCTTGTTTTCCCTCCCCTTCTCTTTTTAGTCCATTAGTTTGCTGGCGTCCCCATTTTGCACTGATTGCTGTGAAATCAGTATTTGTTTAGTAATAAGAGTGTCATACAAAACCTCTCTTTTCCCCCTTTCTCTGCATTTATTACCTAGAATTAATTTCTTGAATGCAAACTTGATATTGAAAGTGGGAACGTACCCAGTCTGTTGTTTGGGGTTTTTGCTGTTGGTTTGTTCTGGGGTTTGGTGGTTTGGGGTTTTTTTTTGTTGTTGTTGTTGTTTGGGTTTTGGTTTGGTTTGGTTTTTCACCTGTGCCACCTGGAATGGAAAGAGATTAGGATTTCTTTAGGTTTGTGTTTCCAGGGATCTTCTGTAGCTAGAGAAACAAAATTTCCTTTTGTTACTGCCTTAGTGGTGAGCAGTAAATAACCTTGTAACGACAAGATAAGTAAAGACAAGCACTAAGTAAAATTCATAATAAGCCATAGAATGTCTTTCATTCAAACAAGATTAGTTTTAGATAATCTTTAAGTTGTATTAAAAATAGAGTGTTGGTATTATCTCCAAGTAGGAAAGGAGGAGGTGGTGTTGTAGAGAACAGAAATGAGCAAGTAAGACAAAGTTACTATGTGAAAACAACAAAGGTGGGAGAAAGAAGAGACAGTATGGAAACAGTGCAGGCAGTGGAACTTGTGGAGTGCAACTGGAGAACTCAGTGTAATGGAAAACTTCCTTTTAATGGATTAGACATCTTTAAAAGTCATTATCCTAAAGATAATAACTTCCCTGGGGACTTGTTTTAATTGCTAATGGTTCTGAAAAGAGTATTTCATTGAAGAAGCTTAGTGCTATGCCTTGACTAGGTTGTTTTGAATTGGTTGGTTTGTTTGTTTTCCCTGCTTCTTACAAGTACTTTGACATGAATTGTCACTTTTTTGTTTTCATTAAAAGCTTGTATACAAAGTAATTTTTGCTTACATTTCACTGTATTGTGCTCTGAACCTCTCCCATGCTGATTCAATTGTATCATATCTTGCCAGAATTAGTTTTATAATTATCTTTACAGTTCTAATGCAGGAATAAATTATTGGGAGAAACTTGATTGGTTGCTTTCGTTGTTTACTTGTTGTTTTTTTTTGATTACTTGTTTCAAATTACCTGAGCAGCAATGTATTTTTTTAATCTAAATGTAAAATTACCACAACTAGGTAGTGGATGGAATTTTCCATGTTGGCTGTTACTGAGGATTTGCTTTTCTGGTTGACATGAAGATGAATATTGTGTTCTCAAGACAGAAATTTCATCTCCACGTTGGAAATATTCTTTGCTGCAATTCGGGGGATAGAGGCTAGAAAACAGTTGTTGAGAAGTCAGCAGCACTAGTGTAGAAGGTGAAGAGGCTTTTATGGGGGATGGGACTTCCTGCTATCAAAATGATGAGTCCTCTGTTCTCTCTGGGAGTGTGTTATGGGGACATTGCCATGGCTGATGAGTGTGTCCTTACAGCAGTTTTTCTTTTTATAGTAGCTCGAAGAATGCTTTTAATTGCTTTCCTTATATGGCCAGATTAATTTCCTTCATCTAAAATATTTGATTGGTTTTTAACAGTTGAAGGAAGATGCCCTTGAAAATAGTTGTCTGAATTAAATGTGTCAGCTGATGTTAACAGTTTGAAACTAACCAGTTATAGTTAGTGTAGTGGTTGAAAAAGTTTGGGGAGGTTTTAATGCACTTTCCTGTGGTCATTTGAAGTATATTTCTTTTTTCTTGTTTTTCTTATCTTGAATACAGAAAAATGAAGAGTTTAATGTATTGCACTACTCAATTTGTATATAGCTAAGTACATTGAGCGATCAAATGAGTTTTTAATATTGCAAGGTTTATTGATCTAATCAAAACCTACATTTCTGTGTGGACTGAAACTTTTATGTTAATTATCTTTTTCTATCGTAACTACTCTCTTTTTAATCTTGGAAAACTAATGGACAACCAGATCTAAGCCTGGGATGTAACAAAAATACTCAGTGAGTGAACATGAAATCCTAACTCAGGTTGTTAATGTTGTGCAGACAGTTGACAACATTAGACAGCTTTGGAAGAAATTTTAGCTTTAGGCAAACTGTACAATCCACTTGTTTTCTGTTTTGCTAGATTTTAATAAAGGGAAAAATGATCTGTCACTTTTAAACTTCATGGGCTGAACTTGCTCTTTTATATTTGAAGTGAACTTGAAGGCTTTGTTTTTCTGTACTTTTTTCTGAGCAAGGTGTAGCAATGAATATTCAGACAAGCTCATTTGAAATAAATCTTGTGATACATGTTTTTCTAACTCACACCATAGAGTTTCTTTAGCAAAATATGTGCTGAAAGTTTCTTTGCAGCTCAGTGTTTTCTCTGAATTTACAGTAAATACTAGTTTATTTGAAATAGTCTCTTAAGTCTGAGATTGGTAGGGATTTGTTATTTAATGGAAATTATTAGTTGTGACTATTGAAAATGGTATAATTTCCATCACTTATAAAAATGCCCATATGAAAATTCTGTGTTATATAAGTGGAAGTAAAATGATAAAATGAAAAAAATAATGGTAATCGAGAAAGTAACTTAAGAAATACTGAACTCAAAATTAATTTTCTACCTGATGTATGCTAATCATGAGTTGTGGTGTCGGGGTTTTAAATTCTGTAATCTTTGCCACTTAAATTCTGAGATACATTAACCTATTGGGTTTTTTTTAAGTGCTTCTCTAAGATAAACTCTTCTGTTTAAGGAAGACTAATGCCAAAAAAGGCTTTTTAATTTTTCTTTTCCTGACCATTCTTTTCAGTAGGATAAGCAAGTATGTTTTACTAAAATGTTTATTACTGCACAGTGATAAGTGGCAGCTAACTGGACACAATTGTTTCTAAAAGTATATTGACTCTTTTGCTTCTAGTCACAGAACCGGTGACCTGCATGTTCCAGGGAAACTGATGTAAGGAAGCTATATCCAGTTTAATTTGATGAGCTGTGAATTGCATATTGAGGATCTAGCTTTACATCTATTCTTTTTTTTCTTATGCCTGGTCTCATTGAAAGAATTTGATACTGAAGTTTTTCACGTGTTTGGTGGCTTGATGTAGATTTCACAGGGCTCATCAGATAAGCTTACAGTACTGCAGAGCCCTCATGTGAAGTAACTGCTGCTATGCTAGTGTGAGAGAGCAAATTTCTGAAAAGGAGAGAGTGCTCGGGAAGTGAAATCACTTCCAAAATGAGGCAGTATGTTCAAGTTCCAACTATAGAGCAAGAAAAGGCCTATGATTATAATTCTTCTTTTGAATCAAGACCGTGTATGTGTTTGGGTAGGTGAAATGAACATTTTCTGATAATGTGGGCTGTTCCTTTTTACTGCTATTGTGTAGTATATGTGTGTATAAAAAGAAATATGTGTACAGATAGGAAATGTGAACAGTCTGAACATGTAAAATGCAAGTGACAGGATTCCTTTAGCATAAGAGGATATGCATGTATTAACTTGGAAAGTACCACTGCTGCAGGAGTAAACACTAAGTATTGGTTTATGTTGATTATTATGTAACAGACTGTACTTCTTTGTAGATACTACTTTACCCTTCATATTAATTTTATGTAAAGATATCTTCAAGGAGGAGACCATAAATGGCAAATTTGGCATGATACTGAAAGCAAGTTGTCACAGAATTTTTCTATACAAGTGCATAAAATGGAACAGGTTCTTTTTTACCTGGCTTAGTGTCTGCGTTCTGTAGATCTGCCAAACAGCTTGTGTGAAACGAATCTCTTTATTTGGATCAAGTCCTGTCTGGGTTAAATTTGTGTTGAAGAGGCAGAGAATCTATTTTCAATTGCGCAGCTTCTCGCTGTGTTTGAGAAGATTATTTTTCTTCTGGTTTCTGCAGTGAAATGTTCCTAGATTTATATTTTTGAAATTCAAATTATTTTTAATATAACTTGTTAAGGTTTTCATTTTTTTTGTGTATGGTGATGTTTTTTTTTTTCCCTGTCATTGTTTAGGTTTTTGTTTCGGTTTGGTTTTATTTTCATACTTCTTTTTAAAAACCTATTCCTGTGTTTTTATTAATCTTTCCTGTTTATATCAGAATGCCAAGCAGTGGTAAATAATTTTCACAAAGTGTGTCTCATGACTCTTAATTGTGTTTTGGGTTTTGATTTTGTTTTTTTGTTTATTTTCTGTCCTTTTCTCTTTTACAGTATTTTGCTTAAATGACTTCACTCAAAACATGTTTGATGAGTGAAAGCTTTGACAGATTAGCTTTCTGACACTTGGATATTATAACTTGGATTTTTTTTTTGGTACTATTACAATTCATATTAATTTTGAATTCATTGTTTGACAATTGTTTGAAAGGTGGATTATTTGGGGATTTTTTTTATATAAGCTGCTGTATTTGAATATACAGCAATATAAATACATTCCTGAAAATCTACAATGAGGAGAGAATTTTCAAATCTTATATAATGCAGTTATTATTAAGCCTTTTTTTATCGTCAGAATTCACTGTGTGCTTCAAGAGCAGTATTTGAACACTATTGAGTTTCCATTAACTGAGTTGGTACTGTTACCTGATATTTTGCCCTCAAAGGAGTGGCTTGATCTGTGTTTTATGCTCAATTTACATAGCTTCCACAGTTACAAAACACTTTTGGAAAACTTCAGTTGTGATTCTTTGCAACTCTTATCTCTCCTGTCACTTCAAGAAAGAAAAACTATCTGCAGAAGAATTTTCAAGTGCATCTGTCTTGCACACAGTATTTTACATTATTTTCTGTTCATCCTATCTTTTAGGTAACTGTAGCCAAGTGTTTAATAAATTTGTTTTAAGAACACATTGTTACATCTGTGTAGGCAAACATAACACTCTAGACCAGTGCTAGTGGCCAATAGTGTAGAAAATCAAATAGGAAGACACAAATGCAATGGCTGTTTGGCCAGGTGCAGAGCTCTGTATGAAACTCAAGAAACAGTTAACAACATTAGGTCTTGTTTTTGTGAATTTCGATGGTATAGTTGGATTTCTGAATACTCAGTAATACATGAGACACTAATAGGTACTGCTTTCTTGTTTCCTAAAATGCTACACAGCATTACTCTCAATAGAACATATTTGTACAACTATCTGGATTATTTCTGGCTTAATTCAAGTATATTTATAGCCTCTTTTGGTAGCTATTTTTTCTAGTGACATATGAAATAGCATTGATTTTTGCTGCTTGGAACATGCAGCTTTTATGTAAATGTAGAATATTTTTAATTTTAGTTATTTTTACTGGCTTGTGTGAGTAGGAAATGTCAACAGATGAAGAACTTAATAGTAGTGAAGAAGTAGTGTTTCACACACAGGTTCTCAATTCCAGTTTATTCATCATCTCTTAAGTTGTAACTCTGTGTTCAGATTAGTGGTGATACGTGACTGTAATTGACTAGTGGAGTTAAAAGACCACTGAGGAGAATTTACATTTAAATTGTGCTTTTAAAAGAATAGATTTAGCTTTAATAATTGTTTCTGGTGAAATACATTGCAGGAGTTGTTAGAACATATGAGTATAGTATAGCAGAGTAGAAGTTGTATCAGTCAAATATCTTTCAAGCAACTGTCTTTTGTATGATGCCCAATAAAATAGCGGTATCATGAAAGGAGAGCTTGTTTTTTATGTTGGGCTTTATATTGTTTTATATTGTTGCCTGAATGCAGAAGATTTCATTGTTGACTTTTATGGTAGAGGAGTGCACATAAAGCGTGTTTAGATACAATTTGAAATTATCATGCAGAGGGAAGGTGAAACAGCAAATGAAATAGGTTTGGTTTAAATATTATTATTAATATTTTGAAATGTCTTGATTTTTCTGCATGTTTTTAAGTATGGCTGGATGACAAGTGCATTTCTAGTATCCATCTTGTATTACCTTACCAATAGTAGTTTTGCTTATTTGACTTCTCATGATTTCATTTGCCTTGACTTATTGCTGATAGTAATGAGCAGCTAAAACAACATGCATTGTATCTTTTTACCCTTGCCTGTCAGACCATCATTTCAGCTGAAAACACTGAAGTTCCTAAACTTTAATCTAACTCCATTGGGTAAATCTCTCCTCAGGAGTGTGCTGTTGCTGTGCTGCTTTGCGACCTCGCTACAAGCGTCTGGTAGATAACATATTTCCTGAAGATCCCAAAGTGAGTGATGATTTTAAATTTTAAGGAATTAACATGTGAAAAAGCTGGGTTAGTAACTAATGCTTTAGTAGTGTTTTTTTTCAAATTCTTTCTGTTCTGTTTTAACATTCTACCTTAAATTCAGCTTTAGCACTTCATAGCTTTAACAAACATTAGCTGAATGATTTAGCTGGAAAGGAACCTCTACAGATCATCTGGTGTAACTCCCTTTTCAAAGCAGTGCTGTGCCTATTGAAGAGTAAAATTAGTGTGTTTTGTTCAGAGAAGTAGAGATTTAATTAGAGTATTCTGCAGCAGAGGTAGAATTTAACATCATTACTTCTTGGAACCACAAACACGTTATGTTTGCAGGTGTGAACACCAGTTTTCTACAAGGTTTTCATTTTCTAATTCTTGATATATTAATTGTGTAAGTCATTGTAGATCTTGGTAGACTACTGTGATCCAAAAGGATTTTTTATTGTTCCGTTTCAGTTTCTCAAGTTATTCTTGTACATTTTTTCCATTCCACTGAAATAGTATTGGACCTATATTATAGCCTAGCCCTTGCTTTCTGTGAAAATAGCTAACTTTTGTGCTACCTTGTTGTAATGCCTGTATCTGTACATAATTACATGGTGGTACAGACTGATGAAGAGCTTATGTTTCTGCTGCTGTATTTTTAAAATATGCTACCAGCTTTTGTTACCTTGTATTATAGTAGAAGTGAGCAGAACAGTCAGCATTTGTAGAACACTCGGCTTTTATCTTACGAAGTGCATGGGCTTTTCTCCAAAGTGTGTTGTTAACTAGTGCTAGTTACTATAGAAGTGCATGTTATTGGCTTTGAATGAAATGTTTTCTGTGTACAGTGTGTTGAAAGAATGGAATGATAGGGTTTTATAGTGGATTTGTTGGTTTTGTTTTTGTTTTGTAATTTATTAATCTACTTGTTTGCTACAACTGTAGAAGCACATGAAATCGATACAGTTGTAATCTTAACCTCTTCATTGTCACTCAGAAGCTGAGTTGTCTCTCCTTAGTCTCTGCTTTTGTTAATATTGGTTGACTCAGTGCAGGACACAAGCCAGTCCATGATGTTTCAGAGTTGTAGGCATTTTCTAAAGACATTAATTAATCATGAGTGTGTAAAAAACTTCAAGGTCATTTGCTTGGAAAAAGATAATGTCTTTGTTTACAACAAAAGCAAAAAATAAACAAACAAAACCAAAAAACCCAAAAGACCAAAAAGCCTTTTCCTTCTTAACTGGTAGTTATAAATTCACCTGAGGAGATGACTATCACAATTCACACTGGAACGAATATGGTAATCTTTCATTATGTTCTAACAGTTGGCCTTCAGGTACCCTATATATCTACCTTGTTGAAGGTGTGACACTGAAGAAATAAAATATGTGAGCTGCAATCTAAAATATTTAAGCTACAGTGTTGTTTGTATACAGTGTCAAAGTTATGCATCTAATGTTCTTTTTTGAGGGGAGAGTAGGAAAAGAAATCACATTATATACTAGTAGGGAAAAAGTGTGTCTTGAACCTGGTGGCATATCTCATCAGATACCTTCTTTTGTGATATCTCTTATCCCCTGAGATAAACAATGGAGGAAGATAGTTGCTTCGTTTCTTCAAAAATATATTACTTACTTTTTATGTTCTTGATTTTGTGCAGCTAAGCCTCTGACAATTTTGCTCAAAAGTTGTTGGGTTTTTTTTCGGTACCTTCTTCCCATCTGTGTGGCTTAGATGTTTAAATGTTGAGTAGACAAAAGGAAAACCATTTCAAAGTCTTTCTACTTTTTGTGAATGTTTCATTTTATATGTTGTATGTCTGGTTTTAGGATGGTCTTGTTAAAGCTGATATGGAGAAGCTGACTTTCTATGCAGTTTCTGCACCAGAAAAGCTGGATCGAATTGGTGCTTACCTAGCAGAGAGACTGAGCAGAGATGTTGTCAGACATCGCTACGGGTAAGGAGATAAATCAGCATTAAGAATAGATGCTAACATGTGGCTGCATTTCATCGTGTGTATTTTGATTAAATTAGAAGGCAAGACAGACTCAGTCTCTTTGTAGTGAGCTAACTTTGTCTGGCAGCCAGGTGACCACCTTGCTACTATCTTACTCCTCAATGTGATTAGGGATAGAATAAGATGAAGAAGCTCATAGGTCGATATAAGCTCAAAGGGGGTCACTCAGCAGTTACCATCTTAGGCAAAAAAACCAAAAAATTTGGGTAATATTAAATAGATTAATTTCCAGTTAATAACAGAGTGGGATAATGAGGAATAAGAACAGTGCTGAAACACACCTTCCCCCTTGTTTCCAGGCTCACCTTCACATCCTGGCCCCTGAGCAACACATGAGGATGGAGAATGGGGGTTGTGCTCAGCTCATGACATTTTTCTCTGCTGCTCCTTCCTTTTTATGTTTTTTCTCTGCTTTAACATTGGAAAAGCCATCCCATAGAAGACATTCCTTTACTAACTGCTCCAGTGTGGGTTCTTTCCATAGGGTGTAGTCCTTCAGGAATAGATAGTTCCTGCATAGGTCC
The DNA here is from genome assembly GCA_013400475.1 of Tricholaema leucomelas. Lineage (NCBI taxonomy): Eukaryota > Metazoa > Chordata > Aves > Piciformes > Lybiidae > Tricholaema lacrymosa > Tricholaema leucomelas. Next base: position 549,259 of record WAAF01000270.1, on the reverse strand, counting down.
CTGAAAGATCATAGGCTGTGCCAGAAAACTGGTCCTGCATGGGCCACACCACAGGTCCTCAGCTCTTTCAGGAGGCTGCTCCAGCAGGGCCTTTTCTGTGAGCTTCCTTCAAGGCACATCCGCATGCTGCAGTGGGGTACTCCATGGTCTGCAGTGTGAATTTCTGCTCCCCTGTCATCCTTCATGAGTTCTACCAGTATTGATGAAAGACACAGCTTTGGGAAGTGAAGGGTCTGTCTTGGAACCAGCTGGAGCTGGCTCTGGCCAACCTGGAGGCAGCTTCTGGTATCTTCTCACAGAAGCCACCTCTGCAGTCCACTTGCTACCTAAACTTTGCCATATAAATCCAATACAACCTTAAATGTCATTCAGGCTATCAGGAAATGAAGAGATTTTTTTCTGCCCTTTTTTGGTAAATGTTATTTAAATTGGAACTTTAAAATTCTGTCATACTCTTAAGTCCTATTTGAGCTAGAACTTTTGAAGAACGTAAAGCCAGAAGTCATCTTTAAAGAAAGTGGGATTGAGGAGAAAAATACTGAGTCTAAAAAGTGACAGCAGTTGGGGAAAAAAAAGACTGCGTTTGGCACAGGCCATCATTTTTGGCCTTCATGATGTTGAAAACTATTTTTATGACTTTATAAAGTGAGTCAGTGGCATTTCTTCAAGATAATCAGTTTTCTTTACTGATTATCTTTACTCCTTTTCATTTCATTTAGCATGTTGTCTCTCAGTTCAAGGCGTAAGTTACTGGCTTTCTGTTCTGGATTTAGATAGAGGATCTGTAGACTGGAAAGCTGGGATATATAATTGGAAGTAAATTGTGCAAGGAAAGAAAATGGAACTCGTTATCAAGTATTACGACATACCTTTTAAAAACACTCAGTTTCCTCCTTAATTTTCAGGTATGTTTTAATTGCCATGGAGGCATTAGACCAACTTCTAATGGCTTGCCATTCTCAAAGTATAAAACCATTTGTGGAAAGTTTCCTTCATATGGTGGCCAAGCTTCTGGAATCAGGCGAACCAAAGCTGCAAGTTCTTGGAACTAATTCTGTGAGTAAGGATAATAAATCAAATCAGAATTTCTGCATACTTGCTGTGAGAAAGTACTTTTCAGAAGTCACAAAGTATCTGTCAGTCATCATGAAGTGAGAAGATTCTGTATGTGGCAGGATATACCGTTTGAGCTTAAACACAGAGCAGATACCAGCTGGAAGCAGAAAAACTGTTTCCTTTCAAGTCTAAAATTCTTTTGATGGCTGGGCTCATCCCTTGCAGAAATAACTTCTGAAAGGAACAGGAAAGCTGTTCTGTGAGTTCTTATTTCGAGTCTTAAAAAAAAAAAAGGACTTCCTGGATTCTTTGTATAGGTAAGACAGTGTTTTCTTGCTCTGCAGCAATGAGATGATATGAGAAGGATGAAACAACATCCTTCTCCACAGCACTGATGCTACACCAAGATTTCTGTTAGCTGAAAATTAGCCAGGAGGTCGAGTGTTTCAATATTATTGAAATGTCAGACCGAAGGTTCCTACATTCTGTTTTCCAAATAGTGGTGATTGCAATCAGTGTCATGTCTTATTTCCCTTCTCACCATCGTATTTCCCAACTAGTACCTCAGAAATCTCATAAACACCAGGATTGTGGCAGGGACTCTTTTTTTTCTTAGAATGATTCCTTTTACAAGAGTGGAGAGGTAATGCTTGCATTTCACTGTTGTTATCAATGTGAGCTGGTTTTTGTGGATTCTACAGAACTATTGGACTTTCCTTTGGGCATGATTCCCAGTTGATGGAATTAAATGGAGTTGCAGTTCAGGAGAATAGGAGAGTGTAGCAGAGTGATGCTACTTTAGAATAGAATTTCTTACAATGAAATGCAGAGAGTACTTGCTCTGTAGGAGACCAAACATTACTGATAGCAATGATAGATTTATTTATTCATTCATTTACACATCTATTTATTTATTTGTGTATCTTTAATCCTCATTACCCTGCCTCTTTTAATTTGTCTGTATAGTAGGGCCTCGGCAAGATCTCTTAGGAAAAGAGCTTTGTAACTTATTTCCTGGGCCGCCAAATGTAAGACTTGTGTTGTTTCCTTGGCAGTGAACAGTTACTTCCCACCTCCATTGTGATTTACAAGGCATTCATCACTACCAAACTAATGTTATTGAACAGAACTCTACCATATGGTAATCAGTTTGATATCCCTGTCAGTTCTCTGTCAATTTTTTTATAAGCAAAGCAGATTAGTGGTCTTCCTCAATTAGGAAATATTTTGCACTTCTCTGTTTAAAACTCAGTAGCCAAAAATAATTACTTTTTCCTAAATAAAGTGTCAAATCTTGTGAGGAGAGTGACTCTACATGGCTCTTCAGCAGTATTCCAGAGGCTAATTTTAGCCTGATTGTGTTAATTTCCCTGGGTGCCTTCTATAGTTAATGGAGAGAAAAGAAAGTATTTTTGTGTTGAGTCATAGGAGCAAAATATATTGGCACTGTCAGCCTGGCTTTTATCACAGACTCTGACCTCCTGAGTTCTTAAATAAATTTTGTCAGACCTGGAGAAAGTTTACCATCATCTTTAGCCTTTTTTTCTTTTTTTTTTTTTTCTGTCCTCTCAAAGGAAATAAAATATGTAAAAAGAACAGAGAAGGTAGAGTGAATAATCTTTCATGTGCTTCAGTTATTCTATTGTATCACTCTGAAATGGAAACTGGCACTGTCTGGAAGAGTAGAATAAATTGCATATGAAAAACATCTTTAAACTAGTGAAAACTCAGGGAACCTTTAGAGTGGTTTCCATAATATTTTTAGGATAAGCTCTGTTTTTTTGCTAATAAATATTTGTAGTCTGCTTACATTCTAAAAGATATGGGGTATAGTTGTGGCTACAAATAGATCCTGATCATTTTCCATCCCAAAGCTGACTTGCAGAGCTTCACTGAGTGTTATGGAGGCAGGAATTAATTTGGCCGAGTCAGGAATTTATAAAAATAGAGTTATTTTGTTTTCCCGAAAAGCCGCCCCCAAAACTATATACAGAAGATAATTTAGATTTAATTAGCAGGTTCGTTCTTNGGAACACAATCCAAAGCAGGGATGAACTCCACGGCAGGAGCACCCCAAGGCGGGGACACCTCAATATTTATACCTTTCTTAGACAAAGAGCCGAGTTACCACTTCCTAGGCGCGAAAAGCACACAGCCAATCCTCAGCCGAGTGCAGCACGGGCCCGGCACGGGGCACCCCTCGTGCCAGAAGGGTCGTCGTGTGTCCCATCTCCCCCGGCCCCGCTTCACGCCTGCAGGGCATGGGAGGGAAACAGCTCTGTTCGCACCTTTTTCCTCTCCCATTCAAACCACAGAGGGAGAGGAAATTTCTGAGGTACACGGGACCTCCAGGACACTGAGGCAGTGGTATCTTTCAAGTAGGATTCAGTTGCCTTTCTTGAGTTGTGTGTTTTTGTCAGCCTCACATGCAGATCTTACTTCAGCCATAGATTCTTGTGATTACTCAGAAGTCAGGGTTTCAAATGAAGAAAATCTATGCACTGGATGACTTCTGAATAGTTTAAAGTCTTGAAAAGCTCTGGATGCACCCCCTATTTTCCAAGGTTTATTCTCTTCACTACCAATGTCTGATTTTTGATACAGAATTTATTCTACTTGATGCTCACACAAAAAAATCTAAAATTTCATCAAGCAGTTAAAAAAAGTCAGAAGTTAAATTTATTTATTTTAAGCTGATTACCTTCTAAAAAGAAAATCTGAATATGACTGTTTTAGAGAAACCATTGTTAGGTTTTCATTTATGTGGAATCAGAACCAGTTTGGTTGGGAGAGACCTTTGAGGTCATCAAGAGAAACCATTAACCTATCCCTATCAAGTCAGCACTAAAACATATTCCTCAGCACCACAGCTGCAGTCTTTTAAACACCTCCAAGAATGGTGACTCCACTCCCCTGGGCAGCCTGTTCCAGAGCATTACAATTCTTTTGGTGTAGAATGTATTTTATATCCTGATCTTCAGGTTAGATATTATTAATTCCCGTGACTTGTTATATGCTACATTCTTAGATTATGTTAGCTTACTTTGTACAGCAGCAGTGATTTAATTTTTTTTTTGAACCTTCTATATAGGCAGATACTTGAAAACAGGTGAAATTCAATACTCAATATATTGATATTCAAGTTGGCAATTCAGATTTCAAATTGGCAGTGTCTAAAAAGTTCAAAATGCTTTTTTCTCTCATCGAAGATATTTTTATTAACCATATGCTAGGATAGCATGTGTTGGTGAGGAAACTGAATAAATGTGCTGTGGAAAAAATGAAGATTTCCTTGGCTTAAGGAATCTGGAGGCTGATTGCAATAAGCTTTTACTTCAAAATTTGCAGCAATGCTAAAATTCACCCTGTAACCATTTTGCACAATTTCAGTGGCTGAATATCATGTAAAACATCAAAATCACTCATATCAAATAATTAAATGTATTGCTGATAACCACAGCAGTCATATTACTGGGCTAGAGTGGATTAATTATACTTGTTTTTCCTGTCCAAGAGTGAATAGCTTAAAAAAATATTTGTGGTAGAACTTTTTTGTGTCGAGAGGTGATTTTTGAAACTAGCTTAATTGTCTGTCATGTTTTGTTGGTTTTTTTTTAAGAGAGGATCCAGAAATTAGTAAGCAACTGATCAAAACCAATACAGTGTCCAGTTTAGCATAATTTTCATCTTAAACTATGAAGATTAAACTTGTTGAATATGAAGCATTTTAAGCTAATTCTGGAATGTTTGAATGTGTGAATTTTTCTTTGTGCCTTGATAGTAAATAAAAAATAAAAAGCAGTAGCTTTTGGCAGAATCGAGTTCATGTGTGTACAATAATAGTATGAAATGTCAAGACTGCAAAATTAAAGAATGTCAGAATTAATATTCCTGGTAGAATACTCATTTGTCTTGTCTGGCTTGTCTGCAGCATGATAATCTGGAAGTATGTGTGTTATTAAATCATCTTCTAAATTCAATATCTGCATCTACTAGAATTTGAAAGGTGCTGGTTAAATCATTTTTAGGGTCATTCTTAGTTAAGTGCTACATCTCAGTAAGTATACAAGAGATGTTTCAGCCTGTACTTAACAACTGGTAAGAAACTGGGTGGTAAAAGGTGGAAGGATCTTAATGGGACATTTCTCTGCCTCAGGGCAGAACTGGCCAATGTTCAACCTTTCTTCTTCCATTTTTTCCTTCTCTCTGTAGTCTGTTTTTAAAACGGTAAGTGACAGAGAGTCCAAAATGTCTTCAGGCAGTCTGCTCCCTTCAGAAAACAAGGGTTTGTAATGTCTAACTTAGGTAGCTTTGCTTCAATGTAAGCCCATTACTGCTTTTTTCTATTACCAACAGACAAAAACAACCATTTATTTCTTCCCTTTTTATAGCTGTATTCTGTACCTTGTAAGACCAACATCTTCTAGGGAACTCTGGACTATATAATTTAATGTCTTCCAGTCTCCTATAGCAGGTGTTTATGTAAAGCTTTGTTTATCCCTTGAATAATTGAAGGACTGTATCAATTAATCACCATCTTCAGTTGTGATGCCTCAGCTAGATGCAGTACTTCATCTAAGGGCTTTAGTGCCAATTTGATGGCAAAAAAACTTCTTCATATATGTTCCGGATAATACAGATGTATCACAATATATTTCCTTTTTTATACCAGTAAAACAGCATTGACATTGTTGAATGTGCAGTTTATTGTAACCTTAAGTTTCTTTTCTGCATTCAGCTGTGTCTGGCTTGTATTTGTACAGCTGTCTTAAAATTCTGGTTTGCATTTATCATTGACAAATTGCTTCCTTGATATTTTGGGTCCTATTTCCAGTTTGTCAAGAATCAGGCTTAAAGAATGCCTGCAGCTCTGGCCAGCCTAGTGCTCTTTGCAAATTTGATGAGCCCATTCTCTCATCCAAGTCTCTGCTTCATGAAACTCAAATACTTCTGTATTCCAAACAAGCCCCATTCAGTTCACTCAATGCATTATTTCAGTTTGATGCTTTACAAGTGTTTCTATGTTTTTTCCAACCCTTTTGCATCTGTCTTACAAAGAGCGTTCTTTTGACAGTGTGTTTCTACCTTCCCTATGACAATTTTGTCTATTTTTTTTTTTGTCAACAGCACTACTGAAGATGCTGCCACCTCTGGATTAAAAAAAAATATTAACTGTCCTGGGAATAATTTAGCCTGGATGGATGTGATTTGTTCCTGACAAATCCATATTAACTGTTACTTACTCCTTCATTACTTTGTAGATACTTGTAAATTGGATTGTTTCTTTGTTCCTTCTGGGTATCTTTATGTGAATGGAATTAAAGTTGACTGTGTTCTAAAGCCCCAACTCCTCCTTTTTCCCCCTTCTAAAGATAGACAGAATTGACAGAGTGCCTACAAGTTTATTTCGCTTAAATCACAGAATCATCCAGGCTGGAAAGGACCTCTGAGATCAAGTACAGCCATTTCACCCACTCCACCAAGTCTATCACTACACCATGTCCCCAAGCACCAGATCCACATGAGTTAAAACACATCCAGGGATGGCAATTCAGCCACCTTCATGGGCAGCCTGTTCTGGGTTCAAGGCCCGACCTTTTTCCATTAAAAAAAAATTCTTAGTCACAGAATGTGAGGGGCTGGAAGGGACCTCAAAAGATCATCCTACTCTGCCAGAGCAGGATCACCTATACCAGATCACACAGGAATGTGTCCAAGTGGGTTTTGAATATCTCCAGAGAGGGAGAATGTCTGGTCTAAACCTCCCCTGGGGCATCCTGAGGCCATTCCCTCTTGTATCACTTGTGAGATGAGACCAGTGCCTACCTCTCTACCTTTCAGGAATTCTGTTAAATCAGAATGTTCCTAGTTAACCTGCCAGGGAGAGTGTACCGTTTGGTTACTTACACAACTACCTGAAAGCAGGGTGTGCAGAAGTGGGTGGTAGTCTAGTTTCTAAAGAAACAGGCAATAGGATGAGAGGAAGTAGCCTCAAGTTGCACAGGACTTTTAGATAGGATATTAGGAAACACTTTTTCACTGAAAAGATCATCAAGCTGTGAAACAGGCTGCTGAGAGAAGTGATGGAGTACTGTCCCTGGAGGTATTTAAAAGGCTTTTGGATATGGTACTTAGGAACATAGTTTAGTGGTGGACTTGACAGTATTAGGTTAATGGTTGAGCTCCATGATATCAAGGATCTTTTCCAACCTAACTGATTCTATGAATTGAGGACACTATTGAAGTGTTCGGTGTTTCCATATTGCATAGTGTGTTGTCTTTCATGCAGTCTCACCATTTCATAATGATCTGAATGAAGTTCTAATGGAAAGGCTTTAATTTAAAAAAACAACTATCCAATTTAAGCTTTTCTTCTCCAAAGTTAATTGCCAGTTCGGATTCTTTCTTAATGCAATGTTCTATGTTACTTCTTAAATAAAGCTTAGTGTTCATTACTCATTTTGGGGAGATTGGTGTCAAAATCTCTTTTTTTTTTTAATCTATTTAATTTTGTCAGTTTGTCAAATTTGCCAACATAGAAGAAGACACACCATCATATCACAGACGCTATGACTTCTTTGTGTCTCGATTCAGTGCCATGTGCCATTCATGTGACCACGATCCAGAAATACAAACTGAGTAAGTAGCCATTCTTTATGTATTACAGAAAACTGGTTTAACACATTCATGTAGTCTGTAACACTTTCTTTTTTTTATACCATTTAGTGGAATAGTTCATTCCATGGGAAGAAAATGAAAATCTGTTTTTTTAAATAGGACCAAATATTGCAAATTTTAGGTAACTAGACCTCCTGGAATTTGACCTGCCAGATTACATGGATTCTATGCAGAAAAGCACTACATGTTACTGCAAATACATTTGAATTCTCTAACTCATGTGAGAAATTAATGGGGCTACTCAAATGAATGGCAAAAGCATATTTTGACTCTACTATTTGAGGGATTCTCGTGGTGTCTGCAGTGTGATACTTTGTGTGAAACTGAAATGCCTTCATGAATTAATACTCCAAATTTCTACATAATGCAAATACCACAGGTTTTTTACTCCAGCTCCCCCTAGCGATGTGTTCTTTGTAGAAGTTGTTAATCAGGATTTAACGCCTGAGTGCTCCAGAAAACTTGAGGTTTTTCAAATTCTACCATTTACATTTCTGTTGTACTCATCATTTTCTATATCCGTGCATTAAGCTGAGCAGTTGTGAAAAATCCAAGAGTTGAACATTTATCCAACCCCTTGGGTGAACTGTTGTTAGCTGCAATGCATGAGCATTTTTCTTAAAAGTTTGCAATTTCAAAGATCATTTCTCCTTCTTTAGAATCCGAATCGCTGGAATCAGAGGCATTCAGGGAGTGGTGCGAAAAACAGTTAATGATGAACTTCGAGCAACTATATGGGAACCTCAGCACATGGACAAGATAGTACCATCGTTGCTGTTTAATATGCAAAAAATTGATGATATTGACAGGTATTTGTATTTCTGGTAACGGGAATGGGTTTTTTAGCCTTAGTTTTTATTACAGATACCCTTTTCTTTAATTTTAGTGAAATAGATCTGAGTCTCCATGAAACTGACAGCACAGCTCTGCTTAACTGCCAGTTGTGTTTCTTGTCTTAAAGTCTTTTCAACCACCTTTGTTTTACTTGTTTTAGCTACTTGTGATTTGTGATTTCAGACACAGAGATTAGTAAGCACAGGCTTTTAGGTGACTCAAATGATTTTCCTAGTTAAAAATTGAGTATTTAATTTCCAGCAATTAGTATCAACTGTCTGTCTTATCTGCAACAGTACTTAAAGAGAAGAACTAAAATCTGTTTAAATGTAGACACCCTTCCTTTTTTTCCTTTTTGCTTTCAGTGACTCTGAGGCATACTATCTACCAGGTATGCCTTTAGAAAAGATCTCTGTGGTGACTGACATATCTTCAACAGTAGTTGCTTTAAAACTGAAAAATCACTTTTTTCCTGGCCCATGTCTGTACATGTGGCTAAACACAATGTAGATGTTTATTCCAAGCACTGGAGTCAAGAGCTTAAACAACATTTAAAAAAAGCAATTGTCTTCATGGGTGTCATTATTTGTCCTTACATTGTAGCTACATATCAGAAAAATTTGCAAGTGTAACATATTATAAAAATTAGTTGTACTTCACCTGTGCTTTGTTTTGTGATATTAAAGAAGCCTCAAAGCCTCATGTGTGAGATGTTGAGTTGCTCTGAGCCAGTCTAAGTCTGTGACTGGATGTTTGCTACAGAAACTGCTGTACTTGACTATTTTACTCCTCTGGACTTGTACAGCAATAGTACAATTTTTTTTTCAAGTGTTTCCATTGGATTTGTCAGAAGTTTTCTGAATATAGCAGTAACTTCTGTGAAACAAGGATGTTACCAGAGGTAATGGGATGTTTATGTTGCAGCTTTTACATCAAGGCCAATTGGGATGGGACTTTGAGCAACCTGATATAGTGGAAGATGTCCTTACCTGTGACCAGGGGTATTGGAACTAGATGATCTTTAAGGTCCATTCCAACTGAAACCATTCTATGATTGCAATAGTCTTGAAGTATGGGAACATAGAATCATAGAATGGTTTAGGTTGGAAGGGACCTCAAGGATCATCCAGCTCCAACCCCCTGCCATAGGCAGGGACACCTCCCACTAGAGCAGGCTGCTCAAGGACTCATCCAGCCTGGCTTTAAACGCCTCCAGGGAGGAAGCATCCACAACCTCCCTGGGCAACCTGTTCCAGTGTCTTACCACCCTCACTGTAAAGAACTTCTTCCTAACATCCAGTTGGAATCTCCCCTCTTCATCTTTTACTATCAGAAGATACTGCAAATATGATGTTATCATGTTTATTTTACTTGTGGCATTTCAGTATTTGACTTTATAGTGCTTTAAAGGTACAGTTTTACTATGCTGAAAAATGAACATTAGCTTAAAGCAATGTTCTTAGTGAACATTTTTAAACATATTCAACACACAAGCTTGCACAGCAGAACTGAAAGTATAATTAAGGTTCTGGTATACTCATTTCTGTAGTTTAAAACAAATCTAATGTATAGTTGCACAATGCTAATATAAGTGAATGAATCCCTACTTAAGTGTCTATGATGTGTTTTGTGCAAAAAAGAGTGCATGCCATCAATAAGTACAGTGCTTCTCAATTAGTAATATTAGACCTTAGGTGAAAATACTGTGTTTTGTTTTTTCCTCAATCCTCCATCTCTCAACAGCTCAATTGAAATGAAAGATTAGTAAAAGCTTACTGGCACAATGCATCAAGCACTTAAATATAGAAATATAGATATATAATACTTCACAGAAAAAAAAAACAACAAACAAAACAACAACAAAAAGAAAATTTAAAAAACCCATACAAAACAAAGCCAAAAAAGCCACCATCAAATAACAGCAACAAAAAAATTCCACAACCCAAAGAATGGGTATGGGAAACTGGAAACTTCTGGAAAGGCTTTACTTTTCACTATTTAAAGTGCAGTTGCTGATTTTGGTTATTCCAAGGTGAGGATTGGCTGTTCCTTTAAATGCTCAGTGGTTGAATTCAGGCCTCAGTAGGTTTTGCTTTGTACAAAATAGTGTGGTTTCTGCAGTTTTCCTTCTCTTGTGTCTCGATTTTGTCTTTAATTCAGTATTCTTACTCTCTCTTTGTACCATGTCAGTGTTAGTCATCCTAATTCCCAGTCGCCAAGAGAGAAGAAAAATGACAAAATTAGAGTATTTGAGCTTTACAGAACTTGGTCATTGCTATAAAATACTAACTTTGCACTGCAAGATTTAATAAGTCATAAATCAAAATTTCCATATGAAATTAAGTTCATATTTTTTGTTTTTTCTTCGGTCAGAAGATCAGCTCCTGTATTTCTTTTAGAGCAATGCCTTTAATGGAAAAGAGAACTTCAACAAGGGCCACCTTTATAAATACAGTATGAGGAAATTGACATCAGGATCAACATCTTAAAAGTGTATTTCCAAATGTGAAAGGTGTTTGGGTTGTTTTCTTCTACAAGATTTTAATAACATACTGTGTTACTATTGTGGAAATTCAATTGCCCCGTGGTATCATAGAGGTAAAGAGTACTGTGTGACAAAAATGAGATAGTAGCTATTATGATATTGTAACTGCCCTTTCCATGGTAGTGTTGGGAGACGGTTATAAGGTGACTAACTTGTACACACTCTAGTTTGAGGTACCTGTGTGGGTGATAATGTTCCAGTTAGTTCAATCACATATTTTTTTCTACTTGCAAGCCATCTGTTTCTGCAGAAGTATTGGAGTTTTATTTAACACTCACCCACACAGTGTGAATTCAATAGCAGGCTTCAGTATGGGCAGGTGAGTGAGATCGTTAGTCTGAAAAAAAATGACACTAGCTAACTTTTTGCATGATGTCATGGCCTTTGTGCTTTGGGTAATAGTTTGTCAAAATGCACCAGGCAGTTAAGTCTGTAGTAACAGCTGTTGGTTGTGCCATATAAATATTACTCATAGAGTGGTTAGCAGTAAGTGGACAGGTGCTGATCTATACTCCTGCTGGATAAGAGTGAAGTATTTTATTCAAAATTCTAGTTTGATGCCTATTTGAGATCCAGTTATTGCCTATCTCAAGAACATGACTCATATATGTTCTAAAGCCAAGGGTGGGGTGTAGCAAGGAAAAATGAGTATCAATCATTACTAAAATCAATATGGTTTTGGCTTATTTCAGCAGAATAGGCCCTCCATCCTCTCCTACAGGAGGAGAGAAAGAAGAAAATCCTGCTTTGCTGGCTGAGAATTGTTTCAGGGAACTCTTAGGGCGAGCAACCTACGGAAACATGAATAATGCTGTCAGACCAGTGTTTGCGTAAGTTGAAAATTTGTCCTCTGCATTCCTTCCTCCTTTACAATCCAGAGGTTTTGATTCATTTTTCTTAAAAACAGGGCTGGTTTTTTGATCTCACCTCCATGTTGCCTATCCATTAACTTGAAGATACTTATGGAGAAATGAGTGTCCCATTTTACAGATTTTAGACATGCAATGCGATGATTTAGATGGGTTGATGCCTCAGCCGACCTTTCTTTTAAATATGGAACTGCTTGTTCGAGATACTGATGTCCCATAAATGACTGTTGCAGTTAGTCAACAGACCAGACAAGCGCCTGGCTAAATCTATAAAATTGAGATTTCTACTTTCTCACAGTTTTCTTCTAAGATATATTTTGATATTCTGGGAGGAGTATCTTTTACAGCCCATTTGGTAGTGAGTGGTAGATATGCACACAGTATGCACATTATGCACCTTAAATGTGTACAGTACAAATTAGAAGTGGATGTATTAACTATAAAATTCAGCATTTTTCAGTTCTCTGCATTGTCCTAGTTGCTTCTTTAAAAAATATGTGAAAAAAGCATTGAGAGAACTTAAATATGCTTTTTGCACCCTTGCTAGCATGTACAAAGTAGCCATGGTCTTAAGGGAAACCTTTGTGGGAAGCTGATACTACTCAGTCGTACTACTTTCAGACCCTGTCTTTTACTGATGATGAGATCATCTTCTTCTCCCTGTTGGAGATTTTCAGGGTACCCAGCTGTTACCTTAATTGGCCTAGTTCTCCCCACAAAGTCACAGGTATTCCATTCATCCACTCAAAGGCTTTCAAGCTGCCAAACCCCATTTTGATACTGCTAAGTATAAACAGACATGTAAAAAGTTAGTATTTAAAGAGGTACCCCATGTTATGATTAAATATATCTGTGACTTTGGAACATGCACAAGGAAGACTGCTGTCTCTAACAGGTAGTCCAGCTTAATATTTAGTAATTCAGAGATGCTATCCTCTTGGCACTTTAAATGACACTTTAAAATTTCAGGAAGTCTTTCCTGTAGTAATTTCTGTTAAAAATATGTAATGTGTCAAAATAGCAGTGTGTTTTCTTAGCTCTGCAATGGACTACGAAATAATTCAGGGCACTGGAGAGGGTAGTTTTATGCCAGCTGGTTTAATCAACCTTGAAGGAGAGCTGTGTACTCAGCTGGGTCATTAGACTGATAGCAGCTGATTGGTGAGTTAAATGAAACCTCCAGATCCTAGGCAATGTTAGTTAAATAATCCAGTCAGTTTTGTGGAGGTTTTTGTGTTGTTTGTTTGTTTTTTTTAACTCTCTTTGCAGAGTACTGTCTGCTTTTACCTGTTTTACTGACTGCTTTCAAGTTTGTTACTTGAAGTATTTTTAGATATTTACCACATTCTTTGGGAAAGGGCAGACTTTTTGAGCTTTTGTTTGGAGCAGTTTTGTTACTGTTTGGTTTTGGGTTTTTTTGTTTGTTTGGTTTGGTTTTTTTAACTTTAATCATTCCAATTAAAAGATATCTCAAATAATTTTTTTCAGTCTTCTAGAATTAAAAATGCATTTGTCTTCATCATGCTTTTCCAATTACACAGATTTCCTTTGTGGAAAACTTGATATGTGCCCTTTTGATAGCTTTCAGTGTAGTGCTTAAGCAAGATTTCTTGTCCTTCCTTTAAACTCTGACAAAATTTTCATTGGTGTTTTCTATCCTATTAAAAGACAAACTGGTCCATTTATCATTTTGATTCTGTTTTGATATTTCTGTGAGAAAGAGCTGGGATACTTCAGAGGGGTAAAGGAACATACACACAAAGAGTAGGTCTCTTTTTTTTGTTTTCTGTAAATACTATTTATGAAACTTGAAATTTATGAAATCTGTTCTGGATGTAACATTGAACATTCATTGCTTTATAGCTCTTGCTTCAAAACAAATCCTCTATCTTATTTAGAGTAAAAAAATCTATCAAAATATTACATGTTTTGTAGTCACTTCCTAAACCCTGAAAACAGGTGCTTTGTCTGAAGTTCTGATTTGCTGCTCTAGGGAGAAAATCTCTTTGAGGGGAATTTTGAGAAAACCATAAGGTACCATTCACTGTCTCTTAATTTTTTTCTTACAGGCATTTAGACCATCATAGACTTTGGGATCCTAATGAATTTGCTGTTTCCTGCTTCAAAATCATCATGTATTCTATACAGGTAAGATTTTCTCCAGGGTTAGTTTTCCTTGTGTACGTGTTTCAAGTACGTGAGATAAGGTTAAATGCTTAACTCACCATGGCAATTGTAGATAATAATTTATGTATATATATTTATATATGATAATCAGAGAATCCAGAAGATCCCTTTCCCTTACACCTTTGTTTTTAAATCTTTCACTTAACCTAATCATGGTTTGTGATCAGAAGTTTTCTGATTTACTTTCAGTTCAGAGGGGGAAAAATATTAAAAGAATTCTCAGTGGAAAGCAGCATGGACATCCTTCAGCAAGCTCCATAACAAGGGGCAGTGTAGGCATGCTGATCTGACACTGTGCTCAATAAATGAATCTCTCTTTAAATTGGTCATTTTTTCATGCCAGTACAGCTGTATTGCTTTTACAACCCAAGGACCTGACTTCAGTTGTAAACATATTGTGTTAATTGATTTTTGCTAATCAATTATAGCCTGTACTGTCTGTTGTAAACACTGTCAAAGTTTCTTTCTTGGTTTGCATCTAGTACAGACACCCAGAAGGTGTTCCAGGATATTTTAATACTGTAAGCTTTTGCATACTAGGCTGGAGTGACCTCTGTGGCTTCATCTGTCATGATAGTTATTTTAATCCATGTTTAATCACGAATTGATTGAAATTTAGATAGATTCATGAGTAAGAATATTGCAGAATAGGAACATGGTCATAATTATAGCTGAATGATGTGTGAGTGTGTTACTAAAGTCTCAGGTGAAACTTTTATTTCTGTTTCTTCGGTTGTTGTTTTTTTTTTAATAGGCACAATATTCCCATCATGTAATACAAGAAATTCTTGGGCACCTTGATTTTCGCAAAAGGGACTCGCCGCGCGTTCGTGCTGGCATTATTCAGGTTCTTTTGGAAGCAGTTGCAATAGCAGCTAAAGGGTCAATAGGTAAGTTGTCTTAAAGGCATCAGATCTAAGGATAGATTTGAAGGATGGTGCTCAGTTTTGCTTTATTTTCAGGCTGAACTAAAGCATGATAGCATGATCAAGCAACACTTGATAAAGTGTTGTAATGATTACTTTTTTCTCCTTTGTGCTGATAAAATGCTCGAAATCTTACTTGGTTTGCAGATATCCTTGGTTTACATATGTACTTGGTTGTGTGACTCTGTTCCTTTCTATTGGAAAAATGAACAGATATATTTTTACAACTTTGTGAAAGGCAGAAGTTCCTGTTTGGTAAAAAGTCACAAATCTGAACTGTGTGTGACTCTACAAAATCTTGAGAGCATTCTCACCATGTGCTACAGCTGCTGTGAGAGGAATTGCAGGTTATATGGGAGTTAAGAGTAGAATGATCTTTGAGGAGTTTTACCTTAGTAACTGAAGCTGAAGTAAGGTTTCATTATGTCATTTAAGGTAGCATTGTCTTTTGCATAGGAGTAGTTGTGTAGACATGTATGCACATGTGTTCTCATGTTGTTTTTCTTTGGTCCCCTATGGAAATATTACTGCTTTGCTTCATTAGTCTGAACCTGTGCCCTCTCTTTATACAAGACCCACTTCCACGGACTAACTTGTGAAGCCTTTTGTCATGTTACAGAAAGAGCTCTTCATTTGGTCCAGTATGTTGAACTGGTGTTCAGTAGCAGATTTTGAAATAACTGAAATTCAGGTGTGAGTTACCTGCATTTTAACCCACTGTTGACGCTGAATTTCAGCAACCATTCAAACACTCTTTGTAAAACTTGCATGGAGGATTGACTGCAGCCAACAGCTGTTTGTTTAGTCTTCCACAGGCAGAGAGAAGGTAGGAAGGTGAGAAGTCTCATGCATCAAGATAATGACAATTTATTGGGTGAAGCAAAAGCTGTGTGCACAAGGAAAGCAGAGAAAATTACTCAGTACTCTACATTGACAAGCAGATGTTCAGCTGGTTCCTAGAAAACAGAGCTGCAACATGCAATGGTTTGGGAAGACAAATGCCATATGAACAAAGCCCCCCCCCACACTTCTTCCTCCTTTCCTTGAGCTTTTATTGATGATAATGATATTGTACAATGTGGAATAGCCCTTTGATCAACTGGGGGCAGCTGGCTTAGCCTCTGTTTGCTCCCAGTATCTAGCACACTCCGGCCTACTCTCTGTAGAGACAGAGTGGGGGAAAAAAAACTTTAAGATTTGCTAGCACTGTTCAGCAACAGCCAAAACTAGTGGTGTGTTGTCAAAAATGTTTAGCCATAAATTCAGAAGACAGCACCACCCAGGGTGCTAGAGGGAAAGTTAACTCCATCTCAGCCAAACCTAATATGACTTGTATGTACGTACATACATGATTGCATTTCTTGAGTCCAAGATAATCTCTAAGATGCCAAGGTGTAGGTATGCTTCAAAAGTTTATCCCTAGGCCACATCACTTTAAACAGTGAATTTCACTTGTTATTTTAAGGTTAATCTGATTTTTGCTGAAAATGGGTTTTTCATAGTATTGGGATCTTTCCTTGATGCATTCATTGGTATGTGTTGTTTCCAGGCCCAACAGTTCTGGAGGTGTTTAATACCTTGCTGAAACACTTGCGTATCAGTGTTGACTTCGAGCTGAGTGATAGGCGCAGCTCAGCAGGAAGCGCCACTTTCAGCACAAGCTCCAAGGAGAGTGATGAGAGGATTGTCCAGAATGCTATTATTCAAACAATTGGTGAGTAATGACGGTGACACAGGCTCACTTACCATTCTCCCATTTCTTCCCCTTCTTCAGCGTGATGGTATTAAAACAGCTTGAACCAAAATGTAATTATAGCAAATGTGCTACATCTGATTGTACTTCCCTCTAAGTCTCACTTTACCTACTTCTGAAAGACTGTTTTTCTAATTGTTGACTGAGCACATAACCAAAATCTCAATGAAAATTAAAAATGCTGATGGACTTAAAATAAATTTCTTGGTTATATTATTACACTGTCTTTGAAATACAGACATAATTCTGTACCTTTGGTGCACAACAAATATGGGTCCTTTTTTGAAAATCCTATTGCAAGCAATTGTATGCAGTAGTATATTTTAGTCGCTGCTACTTGAAAATGTAAAAACAGTGTTAAATTTAACGGCAACAGTGACACCTAATGGCCTGTTGTGTTTTTAAGCACAATACTGGAAATGAGAACAAAAATTTGTGCAGTTTCATTAAAATAGCTCCTCCTTTTTTTCAGATTTTCTCTTTATGAGGATGCTATCATTTATTGCAGTATCTTTGTGATGTGTGTATGCCTTTACTTAAAGAACAAGGTGGAATGTAACTTAAATGTTATTCACTAACCTGTGCTTGCTTATGGCCTGTAGCTTTCTAGAGCAGTAGCAAATATGTAGTAGATTATTTCTCACCGTTACTGTAAAACCACAGGGTAACAGCACCCCTCCTTCTTGTGTGTCACCATTCCACTCACCAAAAAGAATAACTTCCCAACCACCCACAACCCAACCTTTTACAGAAAAGCTTCTTTCTATCAAAGCTAGATCAGCTTGGTCTGATTGCACAGCAGTAGAACAGAACAGAAGATCTCAAATTGTAAGGGATCCACCAAAATCTTCACAGTTCCACAGGTGTGCTTACAGTTGCTGTGCTGTACTGATACAAGAACAGGGCACATCATGCAGCTTGACACCTGGGCAGATGCATGTTCCCACCAGAACTCTATCTGGGCAGCTGTATTAGTCATGGTGGGTGCAGATAGAGAGAGGACATGACCTTCTGCTGGACTGTTACCATTGCTTCCTGGTCAGCAGGCAGAGCTATGCTTCCTTCCCATTTGCAAACTGCTGTGCCGCTCCTGGCCTCCAGCGCTCCCCAGGGACTTCTTTTATGGGTGTGAGGAGAGCTCAGCTGCTCACTGCTGGCCCTGTTCAGGTCCTGTCCATGACTGGTGAGTCTCTCTAATCCCTTGAGGTTCTCCCAGTTCAGGAAATTCCTATCTTTTTGTCATTGATTTCATTATGTTTTTATTTAGGATTTTTTGGAAGCAATCTTCCAGATTACCAGAGATCAGAGATTATGATGTTCATTATGGGAAAAGTGCCTGTTTTTGGGACAACTTCACAGTCACTGGATACCAGTCACCTTGGGTTTGTATATCCTACACTTTTTAACTTCTAATAAAAAAATCGGATTTAAGAATCTTGATAAGAAGTGAAGAACATGAAGAACAATGAAATGCAAATTCTCACTCATTTGAGGCTGTATTACATACTATGCAGACTCAAAACAAGCACTGTCAGCAGTATGAAATCAGTCTCCAGACTTGTTGATGATGGAAAATAACTGATTGGAATGCAACTTATTCTTCACTAAAACATTTCTCCTCTCCGCATCTGAAATTATCTATTTAATGGTAGTTACTTCTGTAACTTCTTTTATGTGAATTCTTTTATGTTTTGTGAATGAGGGAAATTCAGCTAGGAGTACATTTTAATTATCTGCAGGATTTACAAATGTTTGTGTGTTTTGATTCATCCTGTACAAGTTGACTTCAAATTAAGAAACAAATGCAGAATTTCCAGTGAATTTGTTTGAGTTTAGATTTTCCCCTCTTTATTTAACATACTCCTGCAATAAACTAATTTTCACCCTTTTTTTTTTTTTTCAATTGTAGTGATATGGGAACTAGGAGGATTCAAATCATGTTATTGAGATCTTTGCTTATGGTAAGCCTTCTGAAGTTCAATATGTTACAAATAACATTTCACTTTCATGTTTTCATACATAGATTTAAGTATAGTATTGTAAGTCTGCTTTATGGAATTAAGCATAACTGCATGTTAAATAGATCTGTAGTTCTTCTGGGTGAAATTATGACAGTGTTTTCCCAACTTAGATTACAAGCAGCTCAAGAAATATTCCTCCATCTCTTAGAGCACTTCAGTGAATATCAGTTATAATTGGAACTGCAGATCCAAAAGAAGATAGAGTAGACTGAGTTGATTAGTTCTGCCAGCAATGCTGGAAACATCAAAGTGAAATCACTTTCGTCTGTGACACCACAGAAGCTGTAATTAGTGGAGTGGGTAATATTTTTTAAAACTCAAGGAATTCATCCACATCTCCATGCCCTTGGAGTCTTGGCAGCTTTGTTCTTTCCTTCCTGGTATTACCCACATTTCTTGTAAGGTATGATTACATGTTTAGTCACAAATACATTTTTCAACTGTAGAACTTGAAAGAGTATTTCGGCAAATAAATCTTGGTGATAAGGATAGAAGTGGGAAGGAAAGGAGGCTCTTCCTTTAGAATCCTGGCCTATTTTGTTGCAGAAGCCAAAAACTGTTTAGTGACTGAAGTAGGGAAAATAGCATAAAGAATGATTTGATGACTAAAGCAGGGGAATGCTTTCCTCAAAAATTAATTTCTTTCCTAGCTTTGACATGAAATGTCAGGGTGGTTTTAAGGAAATCAGTTAAACTGTTAGTTCATTTTTCAGAATATGAAATCTTATATTCTGTCTTGCAAGAGAGCTGAGCATTCACAGTTACAGCTGAAGGAGAGAAAACATGTTAGTAATGACCGCAGGCGGTCATTTTGCATGTTATCTTAAGGATAGACTCAGCCATGCCTAAACTGTTCCTGACAACATTCATCTCACCAATCTTAAGAGGGTCTCACTGAAGTCAGGAAGAATTTTTCTTTTTTTTTTTTTTTTTTTGAGTACTGCATAGCCTGTTACATGCATTAAGAGGTTCAAATTGTGCATGTGGAGGCAATTCAGTATTTTTGATACTGCCTTGTTTTTTGGATCCTCTTTGAGAATACGGAGGTAAAATCCCATCATGGCACAAAGATGTGGAAGTGAATGTTTCGATGTTTAATGAATTACTTAAACACAGATGAATATGGGAAAAATGTAGGAGGAATTTGTGTTCAGAGCAAGATTTTTGTTGTGGTATATCAGATTTAGTGTGCATAAGAAGTCATCTGCATAGTCTGCATAAATGAAGAGCTTGAAACTACTGAACCTTGCCTATTCTGTGTACTGAGATGCCGAGCATTGTACTTCATGTATTCTTTACAAAACAGTAATACTTTATAACATAATTAGTCTGTTGTCATGCATACAGACAGGCAGACTACTTAATAATGTTATAGAGGCAATTCAAATTTGTCACTTCATTAAGAATATGCACTTTTATTTACAACCTTACTGATTGTACTATTAGTAATTTTCTGCTTCCAAAGTGATTGATTAGAGACCTTCATGTCATCTCACGTTCCTCTACCAGCCACTTTCATTTGAGCGTGTTCAGTTATGCTTTAGGAATAGTGCTTGCTCACATGCTGTGGCTTAACTCCAGTAGGCAGCAAAGCACCACCCAGTCACTTGCTCACCCTTCTGTGGTGAGATGGAGGAGCGAATTGGAATGTACAAGTGAGAAAAGTTATTTGAGACAGAGACAGTCTAGTCAGTGAGGGAGGAAGAAACAAATTAAAACAAAACTGAGAAAAAAAGGAAAACAAATGATAAAAATAAACAACAACAACAAAAAATCCACAAACCCGCACCCAAACGAACCACACGAAAAACCCCATCCAAAACCCTGTTGTTCACCACAGGCCAAGCAAAACCCAGTCAGTCCCCAAGCAATGACAGCCCTTGCAAACTGCCCCATTTTGTGGCTGAGCAGGGCACTGTATGACATGGAGTATGCCTCTGATCAGCTGGGGTCAGCTGTCCCAGCTGTATCCCCTCTCTGCTTCTCATGCACCCCTAGCCTATTTACCGGTGGGGTGGTGCAAGAAGCAGGATGGGCTGGATTCTGTGTAAGTATAGCACAGCAATAACTAAAACATCTTGATGTTCTCAACAGTTTTGGTCACAAATCCAGAACCCAGCAGCCTATGTGCTGCTCTGAAGAAAATTAACTAGCCCAGGCAGAACCAGTACAGCACAGTTCACATGTAAAAGCTGTAGTAATGTGGAATATGCATAACAAAGCTCTAATTTTTACATAAAGTCTTAGATAAAAAAAAAGAAAGGTGCTTTTTTTTTATGTTATAGTTACATTTTTAGTAATTTTTCCTCTCCTGATCCCCAACAGTTTACACTCATCAATTTCTGAATCCTGTTTTCATTTAGAGGTAGCAATATTCTGGTAACCTCCCTATTAAGAGACAGTCATTTTTAAACATTTCTGATTGCTGTAAATGTTCAGGTGTTTAAATTGTGAGAATTTAATTTTCAGCATATACCTACAGAGTTTACTTTTTCTTAAAGTAATTGAATGAGGTAAATCAGAGGTAGTATTCGTTTAATAAATAAATAACCCCCCAAACCACTAAAGTACTGGATTGCTAAGAAAGTGATGTTTACTGCTTGCTTTCTGTCTTGCAATAAAGTAGTATCCATATCAGTTTATGATGTGCAACTAGGCCCTCATTTCTCTTTTGTTTCTGGAAAGGGAACAGTTTCTATTGGAATTATTACCATCTTCATTTTATACCTTTCAACTTTTCATAGGCCATTAAAAAAAAAAAAAAAAAAACCAAAAACAGAAAATCATAAATAATATCACTTTTGGGAGGGTTAGTTGGTAGAGGAGCCATCCTGAGAAATACCACTTTAAAACAGATGAGAGAGGTCATTTGAACATGAGTATTAAAGTCTTTCCAAATTCATAATGAGATTGAGTCTTCAAAACTCGATACTTTGGGTTGAGCCCACCTTTCAGATGTCAAAACAAGCTCACGAGAAGATGAATGACAACTGCAAGTAATTCTTACAGTGCAGCAACGACACATGTTAATTTTGCTTCCAACAATTTACAGGTGACTTCAGGATACAAAGCCACAACGATATCTAATGCGCTTCCTCCACCATTTCTGGACCCATTATTGTCTCCTTCACTCATGGAAGATTCTGAGCTAAGGCAACTGGTCTTAGAAATACTCCACAATCTCATTGACCGCCATGATAACAGAGCCAAACTCAGAGGGATACGGTAGCTCTTCTTGTTGACTTAAATTTGCTTGAAATTTTAGTTTAATATCTGATTAAGTACTATTGATTTTTAAATATCTTTTCCAAACATGAAATGTTTATGCACTGTTTCGATAAATGCAGTTCTGACTGTCATTTATCGGTGGCAAGAGTTTTACACATAAGCCTGGGTGCATGGTACCTTAAATGATCATTCCAAATATCTCCTATTTGAACTGTAGAAGGCAGAATATGGCATTTTATGTAGACAAAAAAAAGTGGTTGTCGTAGTTGTGTTTATGGTTCTCCCTCTTCGACTGAAATTTGAATGTCATTGTTAAACATGCATGTACTTAAAGTGGAAATTACTTCTAAGATTTGAGTAGTTCAAATATTTTACATCTTTTTCCCTTTCAACTTCTTTTTGCTAAAACAACTGTTTTGTTTCCCTTTTTAGAATAATACCAGATGTTTCTGATCTAAAGATAAAACGAGACAAAATCTCAAGGCAAGACGTGAGCTTCATGAAAAAGGTAGTAGATTGAAAGAGTTAACTTCTCTGTCTAGAAAGAAGATGAAGTAACTGAATCAGATGCAGTGCTTTTGTTCTACAACTGGTTTTGCAACAAGTTTTCTTATCTAAGTGCAATTCTTCATTAGTGATATGGGTCACTCCATTACTTTTCCAACTGTCTATAAACCACTAACATTTATTTCATAATAGCTTCTCTGTTTTAATAGCTGTTTTCTTCTTTTCTAAGAAGTTTTTCTTCTTTTCTAAATATAACATATAGTTGAACGACTGTATATTTGATTTTGGAAGTAATAAAAAGGCAATATGTATGTCTTGCTTCAAAAATAGATGTTAAAAATGAGGGGTATTGTCTCCTAAAGCTGACCTAGTACTTTCAGAGATAAAGCGTCAGTCCTTACCTTGAAATTTTAACTGTCTTCTAATACAGACCCATATCCTCTACAGGTTGAGAATGCTGGAGTGCTACTGAGTTGTGTGCTCCATGCAAAACCTGCTTCTCATCCTGTTTTTCTGTGTTTTGGGGTTTTTTTGGTATCGAGATAATAGTTTCTTTACAAAAGATGTGTTAACCACAGTGTTACAAGAAAAGGAAAGTCACTCTTGAGGGTTAGATAGATAACCTATGTTCTTCACTAGAGCTGGAGCCTCCCTTTGCACAAGCCATGCTCATCTTCTGAAACGCCTTCTATAATTTTTGTTGGTTTCCTGTTCGAGACTTGCTTAATGAACAAATTTGATGTCTTCAGAAGGATAACCCTTGAAGCTTCTCTGTTGAATATTCTTGAGAATGTTTCAAGATGTACTCTTTTTTTTTATCTTCCTTTTAATAAAAGGACATTTATTTTCTTCTGAATATTTCAGTAGGAATGAGTGCCAGTGTATGACACAAAGTCCAGTATTCATGTGTGATATTCTGTATCATCTTCCATGTCTGTACACCTCAACATGAAATAGAGCTATATTGGATTTATAAAGAAACTTGTTACAAACTAGTGGTCTTCTGGATTAACCACGTACTTGTCTCCATATATATGTGTATACATACACTGGGTTTTATCTTCTTACTTCTTTATCTAAAGTGGTCTATTATCAAACCCAGCCCTATTTGGAGTAGGGAGTTCAAATATAGGACCTTTAAATATCTTTTCTGACCTATATTGTTCTGTGATTTTAATGCTAATTTTCTCTTTTTTGCTATTTACAGCATGGTCAGCAGTTGTACAGACACATCTACTTGGGCTGTAAAGAAGAAGACAATGTCCAAAAGAACTTTGAACTCCTGTTTACATCTCTAGCTCTTACCACAATTGAACTAGCCAATGAAGAAGTGGTTATTGACCTCATTCGATTGGCTATTGCTTTGCAGGTATGAGTCTAAATCACTGCTGGATTCATTGCCTGACAGTTTATATTTGTAGTTGAAAATACAGATAACTACTTTTTGTTTGCATATTGATTTTCAAACTAGAAATCACAGCATTCAGTCTGAATTTGATCAATTCATTAAAGAAGTGCACTTTTCACATACTATTAATAGGAAGCTTCAACTAAACATGTTTCTTATAAAATTCTACAATGTGCTCTCTTCAGAAAAGAGGAGACAGATAAATTTGTTGAGACATTCCCTAGAATAATTGAGACATTCCTTAATGGATTAACAAGGTATTGTTACAACCTGTGATCTTAGAGCAGTGTTCCATATGAAATATACAGAATGACCTCACCTTAGAAGCAAGCTTTTGGTCAAATGATACTGAAAATATTTGTCAAACCAAGCCATTAAATCTAACCTTGGAGTAAAATTCTATCAGTGTGTTGACAGGCTTTATTCCTTAACATTTCCTTTACAGGATCAAACATTGTACTGTGCTTGCTAACAGTCCGCAGTAAAAGTGTATAACTTGGTAGGAATATGTGTTGAAATTAAAGCATTCAAAATATATAGTGCTAGCATGTGCTGTGGAAATTTGAGAGTTGTGTCCTCTGTTCTCAGTTCACTCTGCCACTAACCTTGTTCTTCAGTGTGCACCTGCATTATGAAACCTCTGAAATGCAGAGTCAGTCTTTAATTTTAAAATATCTTACTGAACCAAATCCTTACTTGATGAAAACAGCATTAGGGAGCTTTACTAAAGCAAAAATAGTAAGTTCTGAATCTACATAAAAGTGCTGATAAGCATTAAATAATTCTTTTTATTGTATTATATCTGTGACTCTAAAGTGATTTCTATCATTCAACTCATATTTCTGTTTTTCCTGAAAAATGGTATGATCTGTAGGCAGTAAGGACAAAAGACTACCAGTCATTGCCTTGTACCCAAGAAATGGATGTTTGAGTTGATTTATTTCTCTTCATAGAGGTTGAATCATTTGAGCTCTCCAGCTTCTGAATTAAGTATATATTGATCTGAAATTAAAAGAGTGGAATTTGAAGATGAGAAGTATTAAATGCTAAGGAATACCAGACAGTCGTTGTATGTCAGTTCATATTATTATTAATAATTTTGACTTCCATGTAGCTGAGACAGCCTATTAACTTCAGGAAGCATAATGCTGTTCTTTGTATCTCAGGACATTGCCATCATCAATGAGGATAATCTGCCAATGTTTAATCGTTGTGGTGTCATGGCATTGGTGGCAGCATATCTGAACTTTTTGAGTCAGATGATTGCGGTTCCTGCCTTTTGTCAGCATGTCAGCAAGGTAACAGTTGTGTAATTTAATTTAGAATAGTACACACTCTGTAAGATTGATTAATAACTTCTGTCAAGTGATTGATGTTAGTCTCCTGTATTTATGTACACAACATTGCTCTTTGTCTTCAATCACTGATGGCATTACTTGATGAGTCTTAAAATTATGCACAGAATATTCTTCCGTAAAAGCATAGCATTTTTATTTTGTTTATGGTGCCATATGTAATGGGGCAATTCCCATCTGGTGTAGGGCTTTACAGCCTGGCTGGTTTCAGTAAAACAGCACTGATGTGCACAAGATCCTGAGAACCAGATTTTTGGGCTAAAAGGTGAGTGCCATAGCCTCTTTATCTAGTTAAAATAAATTCTAAAGCCTTATTTGGAACGAGGTAGGTGAGGTAATCTGCTATAGTAGAACCTCTTTTAACAACTTAGTCATTAGAGAAAATAGCTGTGAAACTAAGTAATTTGTCTTGGTTGCTTTTCAGGTGATTGAAACTAGAAGTCTGGAAGCAGCTTATTTTTTGCCAGAAACAATTTTCAAAGACAAATGCAAGTAAGTAGATGTAGAATGTGAACTAATGAAGAGTGAAATACCTATTTTACTATTAAAAAATTCACATCATTAAGGTAGTTTCAGATGTGAAAAAGAATTTGAGCTTTAATAATGCAGAGAATAAGGAGAAGAAAACGAAACATTAAAAGGATATATTCTGTGATGCTATATGAAAAAACAGGGTATTCTGACTGTTTTTTTCAGTTGTAGTCAGAGCCACTTAGAGTGCTTGGTGTAAGCACTAACACAGCAAAATGCATTGTCATTGAATCACAGAATGAGTGAGGCTGGGAGGAACCTCTGCATATCATTGGTCCAACCCCTATATTCAAGCAGGGTCATGTAGAGAAAGCTGTCAAGGACTGCATCCAGATGTCTTTGGTGTATCTCCAAGGGTGGAGACTTCATAAGCATTCTGGGCAACCTGTGCCAGGACTTAGTGGCACTCACAGTGAAAAAATGAGGTTCAAACAAACTTTTGTGTTTCACTTTGTGCCCATTGCTTCTAATCCTGTCACTGGGCATCTCTGAAAATATTCTGGCTCTATTGCTTTTTCACTCTCTTCCCTAAGAGAGTTGTACATGCTAGTAAGAATCACCACCTTTTCTCCATGTTGAACCATCCCAACTCTGTCTTTCTTTGTTAGAGTTGCTTCAGTCTCATAATCCACCTCAGTGACCCTTTTTTGGACTCCCTAAAACCTGTCCTGGGTAGCCTAGGCCATTACACAGTACTCAAGGTGTAACCTTACCAGTGCTGAGTGGAGAAGAAGGGTCTCCCTTGACCTGCTGACTACTAATGCAGCTCAGGATACCCTGGGCCTTTTTTGCTGCAAGGGCACATTGCTGATATGTGGCAAATGTTAGTCTGCAGTTTTTTTTCTATTTAACAGAGACTGTATTCTCTCAAGGTGTAGCAGAACAGACAAGGAATGTATTTCAGCTAAACAAGAAGTGTTAAAGCAGTTTAAAACACGACTGAGTTATTCAGTGGACTAACTTTGGGGAGTATATTCATTCCTAAAAAAAAACCAAGCAAGTTTTATTTCCATCAAATCATTATCACTGACCCTTTCTGGTTCTTTGCAGACATTGGGAAAATATTTTACTTAATGATTGAATCTCTAGTGATAGAAAATAACTTCAAATATATGTTTTGACAGTCTTCCAAAATCCCTAGAGAAGCATGAAAAAGATTTATTTTTCCTGACAAACAAGATTGCAGAATCATTAGGAGGCAGTGGATACAGTGTGGAAAGATTGTCAGTTCCATATGTACCCCAGGTAACAGGTAAGTGGTGATTAGTGGCAAAACACATCAGTACCAGTTATTAAGAACGTTTTCTTAATGTGTTTTGTGGCAGTGAAATGTGATGTGACCACTTATTGGCAACAAAACCTAATTATGGTACAATTTGGTTTTCTCAAGGTTTTTTCTCATTAGCTACTTACTGTATAATTGCTAAGAAGTTTAACCTTTGTCTCCTTTAAAGATTTATTTTTCTTCTTTAGATCTACAATGTTGGGCAGAAAGGTCTTGGACCCACTTTGACTTTTTTTAATGAACTGTTTACTTTAGAGAGAATACCTGGGAATATTGCAGTGATTACTACTGGTTTTCTCTATTAACTTGTGTTACTGGGTGAGGAGGGATTATGCAGGTCAGCATGCTTTATCTTTTTCATATAAACACTGGATGGTACATATTCCATCCTTTTGCAGTATGGCCTTGTGTTGACTTGAGTTGCTGGCCTTAGTCAAATGATCAATAGCAGAAGTTAATTTAATCAAGAATGTTACCTTTTTTTTTCATTAGTTTATTAGTTTCATTAGTCTATTCTATTTTAGTGTCAGGTAACACAGTGAAAAGAATAGTCTGCCTGAAGACGATTTATGAGAGTTCATGCTAGCCAGCATGCGTGATTAGTGTATGGATGACTAGGCAATACATGACAGTGTGTGTTTTCAACATCTAATACACTTTCAACAGCCAGCTGAGCAACTTACTGGAAAAAAAATGTAGAATTTATGAACCTTGTGTGTTTGTGGCTATTCATAACTGGCTGCTATTGTAATAGACTATGGAACGTGTCAGTCTGAAGCATGACCTTTTTTGTGAGTTAAAAGTACCTAGAAGAAAAACATGATTTCTGTTTTGTAGCTCATGGAGAATATGCCACATTGTGCATATGGGCAGTGAATGGCAGGTCTGTCACACTTGCAGTATGGTGCAGACAGTGCTGCCTGCTCTTGAATAAGCTACTATGGGAAGGAATGAGTTCTGCAGAAGAGCAGATGTGGTTCTGTCCGCTAGCAAGCAGACCAGTGATATGTTCTGACATAGCTGCAGTGTTCATTCTCTGTTGTTGGTTGCCTTTTTCTAGAAAGGCAAACGGCGCTATACTTGGCAGAGTGTTTTTTCTAACATCTGTAAAACCAGTTAATGTTATACGATCATAAAATGTCAGGGGCAGAAAGGAACCAGGGAAGATCATCTAGTCCAACCCCCTTGCCAGAGCAGGATCACCTATACCAGATCACACAGGAATACATCCAGGCAGATTTTGAATATCTCCAGAGAAGGAGACTTCACAACTTCCCTGAGCAGCCTGTTCCAGTGTTCTGTCACCCTCACAGGTTAAAAATTTTCTCCTCATGCTTAAATGAAACTTGCTGTGCCTCAGCTTCCACCCATTGCCCCTTGTTCTGTCATCGAGCATCGCCAAAAGCCTGGCTCCATCCTCCTGGTACTCATCCTTTACATACTTATAACATTGGTGAAGTCACCTCTCAGTCTTCTCTTCTCCAAGCTTATCTTTTAATATTGGTGGAAGAAGTAGGTAGCAAGTAAGGAAATGTTATGTTTTCAAATTTTCTACTGTCTTTGAGTGAGTGAGAATGGAATGAGAAAGTATGATTTGAAATTTGTGTTGATCCTCTTCTGAAAAGTACTCATACCCAAGTGACTTTGCTAGAGTTTTCCTGGATACTGTGATAAAAGTGCATTCCTTCATGGGAAGATGCAAGTTCCAACATCAAGTTTGACATTAAGATAACTGCCTCTGTGTGCTGAGAAATAAACATATTTAATGATAAATCTTAGCATATGTTAATCAAATGTTTTTGTGGTTTGGTTGTTTTTTTTCTGTAATCTTTTTGTAATGAGAGGTATCCAAAACTGATTCCATGTTTGTTTTCGTGTTGGATATAGAGCTTCCAAGTTTTTCATTTACCTAAATCGGACCCAAGATGAATATTTTGGAATGATAGTATTTTTTCCTTTTAACTTCACTGAAATGTTTTGTTTTTACTAGACTGTTTCAAAACATAACATAACTTCTACTAAAAACATGGATTATTTTTTTTGTATATACCTGTGAAAGCTATGGTTGAATCCAAAAGGGCAGTAAAGATTTTACCCTAACTATTTGTAATATTTCTGAATAATAGTTGTATAATTCTTGACAGTGACTTGTAGATACAAAACCATCATCTTGACTCTGTTTCAGGTTTTGGCAGCTATTAGTTTGAAAAACTTCCATATTTGCAACTCCTTGTACCTTTTTGTCTTCCTTATTTGTTGGGGGGGGAGGAAGCTGACATTCAATGTACATGTAATCATTTTTTTGTCTATACATGTATAACTTTTTAAAATTTAGCTCTATTTCCATCAGGCAAAAAACCTCATAAATGCAGACACAAGTCAAAAGGTAACAATGAGTTGTAGGTCAGCCTGCTCTCCTGCTAGCTGTGGTGTGTCTGTGTAGGATGTGCAGTCTAAATCCCCCATGCTTTTAGAAGACCTTTAAGCCAGAAATCGTGGTGTCCTTGGTGTTTCTTTCTGCCTTTTTTTTTTTTGTTTATCTGTTTGATATTCCTTTAGCCATGTTAGTTGCTGCAAGATTTGCCCTTGTGTTTACTCTTGATTTGGAACTCTACAATACTCAACTTCCTGTTGCCTTTTCCTGAGCAGACAGCAGGGCTATCAGTATCATTTCTGTGGCAGCGTTAATCTGACTGAACCACCTCAGTCAATGGGATGACCAAGACTGCTGCTCCCATTGCCTCACAGGGTGAATGCCACCTCTGACCATGGAGCCAAGGCTCCTAGGACAGCCCTGACAGGTGCCAGGGCAGCGAGCATTGCCTTCGTGCCTCTGGGCTCCTTCATGTGTGTGGAGACAATTTTTATAGCACATAGCAAACTTAGAATGATAGAACCAGTCAGAGTTGGAAGAGACCACAAGGATCATCTAGTTCCACCCCACCTGCCATGGACAGGGTCACCCTGCCCTGGATGAGGCTGGCCAGAGCCCCATCCAGCCTGGCCTTAAACACCTCCAGTGCCGGGGCCTCAGCCACCTCCCGAACTTTCACAATTTTTTACCCACTTAATATGTAGATATTAAAGACAAATGGGCATTTTTATTAGGCCATATACAGTGACATAGCCATTACAAAAATGAATTGTATCCGAAGTGGCCCCAGAAACTTATCTGCTGCTGTTTATGTGTCAGTTACATAGAGAGCAGCAAGATGGCAGCAAAGATCTGGTTTTGCCTGGTGTTTACTTCTAAGGGCTGAGATGCTTTCCTCAGACTCTTATGTATTGGGTCATGCACCAATCAGTAAGCCATCAGAGATTAAAACTTCAGTAAATCCTTCAAAATTCCACTTCAAATGCACAGAGTCTCTGAGAACCTGGCAAAGACAGTTAGAATTCAGGTGTTTTTCACCACTCGTATTCTTTCACTGCCTCTTGATCTTAAAAGGGCATTTCAATTATATGGCTTGTGAAAGTTGTTTCTTGATTTTAAAAAGCTGAGTGTGGTCAGCTCTGCAGGAATGAATTCTATTTGTTCATGCTTAATATTTGCACTGCAGAAGCACTCTTGTAGAAGAAATTTAAGGAAGAACCAGCATAAATTACTTTGTGGTGGGGTAGTTGTACAATTGTTCTTCTTATCTTACTATCAAGTGCCTGTAGGTGCTTCTGACATTTTGCAGTGCAAGGCTGTTACTTGATAATGGCCTGATCTGAGCTACAATCCAAAATATGATATCATAATTCAGTGGTTCTGGAAATGTGATAAATGCCAATCAGACCACTCAGTTCTGCATTTATCAGAGGATCTTCATGACACATCTGTAAATGTAATGTTACTGGTTTTTTAAAAAATCTGATCTTAAATGTGAAAAATGAGGAAAGATTATTCAGGGTGCAGTCACAGAAGGAAAATCCTTCAGATGATGGATTATTTGATCATAATCTACTAATGCATTAATGAACAGAAAATGCTCTTTTTAATATCAGCACAGTTGGTCTTATTCTGACAGCTTTTTAGGCCAGATGGACTTGCTAAAATGTTTGTAGGAAGTTAGAAATTCAGAGATTTTTTTTTTTTCCACCAAGTAGATTTTTCAGACCTGCTGAATATGATACTTTGTGCAACAAATAGGTAAGGATTATTATTAATTCCCATTCAGAAATCTGTATTTCTTCCATCAGTCAGTCATCTCCCAAGAAGCCCTTTCCTGTTTCAGAATACCTCCACATAAAACCTTACTTCTTTAGTTTCACAACAACAAAACAATTTGCAGAGTACTTTGTAAATGACTCTGAAGCAATGTATCATCATGTGCCATCTTATTCTTACACATTTGAATAAGATCTTACCTAAGTTTTCTTACAAAACTTTTTGACTTTTAAGGGAAAGTTGGGAAGATATGGAATGAGAAGGGAAAGAAACGATAAAAAAGTGTTTCACATTTAATAATTTAGAGGAGTAACTGATTTTTTTGTTTCCCCACAACAATCCAAATGATAAAATAGATGATCTTGACTTAAATAAGCATATAGAGAGAAATTTGCATCTAACGT
The DNA here is from genome assembly GCA_013400475.1 of Tricholaema leucomelas. NCBI lineage: Eukaryota > Metazoa > Chordata > Aves > Piciformes > Lybiidae > Tricholaema lacrymosa > Tricholaema leucomelas. The sequence goes on along the minus strand of WAAF01000270.1, from coordinate 517,519 downwards.
GTAGGCATTTGGTTGATTGTGTTTCAACTGTTGTACAGAAAACGAGGTAAATTGTGTTTTCTTCTAGATGAGGACAGGCTCTCCAGAAGAAAGAGCATTGTGGACACTGTATCTATTCAAGTGGATATTCTGCCTGGCAACAGCACAGAGGATAAGGTATGAAAATCACAGGATTTTAAAGCAGCATCTGGTATGGAGGCAGGAATTAATTGGACCGAGTCAGGAATTTATTTTATTTTCCCGAAAACCTGCCCCCAAAACTATATACCGAAGATAATTTAGATTTAATTAGCAGGTTCTTTCTTGGTTGTTTGAGAATATCTACACAATAGGATGCCACAGGTAAACTTGATTAATTTGAAGTCAGGAGTTGGAAAAGGCTTAGCTATTACATATATAGCGTTTCCCACTATCAAAAATAGGCTGAGCCGTAAGCTACTCACGATAGCTGGCTTGAAAAGAAGGACGATTCAAAGGTCTGTCCCCGTGGTCTTTTCAGAAAGCTTCAGGGCCGTTAGGAAGCGATAAGCAGCACAACAGGGCGCTTAAGGTGAAGAGCTTCAAAGCTTGTCTTCGGAGCATCAAAGGCTCACTGCATAGAAGCTATCCAGGAAAAGGGAGAACTCCTCCAAGCAGGCACATCAAGGCGGGAGCACGATCCAAAGCAGGGACGAACTCCACGACAGGAGCACCCCAAGGCGGGAACCCCTCGGTATTTATACCCTTCCTCAGACAAAGAGCCGTTACCACTGCCTAGGCGCGAAAAGCTCACAGCCAGTCCTCAGCCGGGTGCAGCGCGGGCCCGGCACGGGGCACTCCTCGTGCCGGAAGAGTCCCCCCCCCGGCCCCCCCCCCTTCACGTCTCTAGGGCAGGGCAGGGGAGAAACAGCTCTGTTCGCGCCTTTTTCCTCTCCCATTCAAACCACAGAGGGAGAGGAAATTTCTGGGGTACACGGGACCTCCAGGACAGCATCGAGGGGGAAAGAATGCAAATGAAGTCTCCCTGGAAAGTCTAATACCTAATTGTTACAGAAAAGTTAAACTATTTAGCTTTTTTAAACTCCTAGGTTTGTAGAACGGTGTTGTCAGAGACACTGGTACTGATCTGGTGATGTAAAGCTGTTAATTATTTTCTCACCATAGTTTTTACAGCTAGTACTGCAGGATAGAGGGAAGCAGTACATATGTATGCCACACAACTCAGATTTTTTGAGTAAATATGCTAAAATATTTTCTTTGCATTTTGAGGGATCAAATAAATTCCTGCATCATTGCATCTGATTGTTGTTCATCCACATGGGGTTGACAGTTACAAGGCTAGTAAGAGACCTGCTGTCTTTGGAAGGGGCAGGAAAAGACTAGGCAGACAGCATCCACAGTGGTGTGTCACTTTTCCCCTTCAGAAGAGTTTAGCAGTCAGCACTTTAAAGCCACAAAAAGCATAAGGTAGCAAAGACCAGTTTATATGCAGGGTTCAGGAGCTGATACTAATTATCCCTTAGGAAGACTGCTTTATAATTAAAATTATTTCACATCTCTCAACACTTCACATGAAGTATTTCCTAAAATAGATTTCTGATTCTACCAAATCTCTTTCAAGGCTCTCTGCTGATTTTTATTAACCAGACATCTGCTACCTGCCATGGAGATTAAGCATTGAAAATGAGATGTTTGCACTTGCAAATTGATCCTACCTTTAGCAACTTCAAGCTTAAAACAGCTAGGGACATGAAACAGATTGTCTGGACAGAGTCAAGCTTGAATGTTAGTTAAAAATGCAATATTAAGATATTAAAAAGGAGTAAGAGTCATTTTAGAACTTACTGACAGAAGGGAGCTATATTTTGCATCATTAGTATTATTCTTTCTGCTTTGTGATGATGGTACATCAAATGATATTTTCTGTTCCCTTCTTGCTGTTGTGCCTTGGCAAGGGTACGGATAAACTAGATTAAAAGTTTAGGAGAAAGAAGAAAAAAAGTGTTTGAAATATAAAACAGATTACCACAATCTTTAGCTTTGTGGAGAAGTAAATACTCATAGGAACAGGAGTGTTTGCCCTTAGAATCCTTTCTAAAATCGTGGGTTATATGTGCTTATATGTGATTGAATATCTCATGCAAGTAGGATTAAATGACAGAAGCTTCCATTTCGGATTTCAAAAGAGTATGAGAATGTTAAGCATTGATATTTTTTGGAGAGAGTATAGTAGTTTGTGTGGATTCTTACTTCAATGTGGTCATGTCTCTGTTAATGTATTACTGTTTGTCTCCCTTAAAAGGATTTTATTGATCAGAAGCACATGAAAGGAAGTGTTTCTCTTTCAGCTGCCTTACAATGTTTGTTTATGGTGTAAAGGGGAAACCAGTATTTTCTAATTTACTGGCTGCACCTTGATACCTACATCACTGATGACTGAAAAACTCAAGCAAACTGTGGAAACAGCTGCTATATGCACAACAGCTGCCTAAGAAGCAATAATGAGACTTAACACTATAGAAATGCCACAGAACACTCCTGACCCAGAGGAGCGTTGTCAAAATGCAAGTCCTTTTCCAAAGCAGTGTTACCATAGAGAATCTTGACTAGAAATTGGAACGTTTTTCTATCTCTCCTTTGAAAACAAAGTAAAAAAAATCCTTACTAATTGCAGTGTCTTAAAAATATGAATTAGTGATCTGTCAGATGTCAGACAAAGCTGTTAGGAACTTTTAAGTCAGAAAAGCTCAGTGGTTGTTTTGATCTTCTGTCTTCATTGCATTCCTTCTGTTTTAGAAGCTTCTATGTGAGGATTAAGTGGTTTTGTTTATTTGTATTTAGGTTGATAATACTGAAGAAATCACTTTTGAAGCTTTGAAGAAAGCAATTGGTAAGACTTACTACAACTGTCTTTATGCAACATAGTTTTAGATTACAGTGGAATTGCTAGAGAAGGTGTGGCTAGAACAACGTAATTAAAGCATTATGTTCGTTACTCTCCAGGTAGAAACTGATTTTAAATTTCTGTTATTTATTTCTAAGTTTCTGAAATGGTATCTTGATAATTTCAGTACATTCATTTTCTGAAGGAAAAGCATTGGAAGTGCTTGTTATGTATGAATTTTGCCCTTATAGGCAAAACCGATAAATAAGGGCGTTCTGAATTTCTATTGAGTAGTTATTTATAAAGCAACTTCAATATCTTTTACATACTAAGACTTTCAGGTCTTCAGTACATTCAGAAAAGAGAGTGAGGTACATATTGTAGACTTCAAAAACAGTTGTGTTTTTAAACACGTGCTTTTCTGGCAAGTGACCCTGCTGCCAGAACTCAAAACTAGCCAGTTTCTTTATTTTATGTCACTGTACACAATTGGTAATTAGTGCTGTCCCATCCAGAAAATTATTTAGACATTTACGTTTTCAACAGTAAACACTGACATTTTAAACCATAACTCAGTCGAGAGTTGGCAAACCTGTCTGGTCACTGAGGTACTTTACTTCATTAGATGCTGGAAAGTTCCAGCTGGTTATGGGTTCACTCAGCTTGTGGAGGTTGAACTCACTTTTCCCAAGTTGTAAAAGAAAATTCTACTCACTTGTCTATGACATTGGAAGGACAAACACTCCTTTCTTGTCTTTGTGTGCAGTGAGTGAGAGGTGCAGTCTTGAATCCAGCTCATAAAGCAAAAGGAAGCCTACACATAGTTTAGTTAAAGCACATAGTAAGAGAGGAGCAGAACTGAGACTGTGTCTGCATTTCACTGTAGAAGCAAAGGCAGGTGACAGCTTGCTTGAGTACGGTTTCATCACTTCAGATGCAATGCTTCTTTGCTTCTGCAGTGCCCACGTGACGTTTATATCACTTAACCTTGGTAGGCAGAAATTACATTTGTCTTTATTTTTTCCATTTTTTTAAAAGATAACAATGGACTTGAAGAACAGGAAAAAGAAAAAAGACGTCTTGTAATTGAAAAGTTCCAGAAAGCACCGTTCGAAGAAATTGCAGCACAGTGTGAAACCAAAGTGAGTCTCTGAAAAGCGTTAGACATTATCGAAGATGTTAAACATAAATCCCCTTTAGCCAGCACATCACCATTCATGTTATCATGTCACTGTTGCTGTTACTTCTAAAGTTCAGTTGTTGTCTCCACTATTATCTGTGTTGTGAGTTATTTATTTAAAGTGTGCTTTTGACTATTCCTAGACTCTTTGAAAAGGAGTGGAAATCTCATACACTCTTCATCTTAATGTTTTTCTTGCTATCTCTGAAATCTAGATCCAGTCAATTCATACTTCATCCTGGATAAATGGAGCAGTACTTACCCCATTATATATTTTTAATAACTAAATGTATTTCAGGGTTTTAAACTATCTGCAGAAGCACAATTTGATATGTAGTTGCCTACACTCCAAGACAGGCTCACTCAATCTCAAATGTCTCTTCAGTGCTCAGAATCCTTGCAGCAGTGACAGAAGAGATTGAGACAGGAAGAGCTGTGTAAACGTGACCATCGTGCGGTGATGTGGAACACATTCACCATGTATGGCACGGCACATTCATTTTAGACTGCTCCAATACATGGTACTTAATAATAATTTGATTTTCATTCTTTTTCCTAGGCAAACTTGCTCCATGATAGGCTTGCACAGATCCTGGAACTCACCATTCGGTAAGGCTTTATGGAAGAATGTGATGAATGAAAAATGAGTTATAAAGTTAATTGTGACTACTTCCAGATGGTCATTTCATAATGTTCTTAAATACATTCAATAGGCAGAAAATAACTGACTTAACTAAATATTGCATTTCAGTCCTGGTAGGCATTTTCACCCTTCACGGCATCTGACTTGCTCCCACTCAGAGGGACAGGGAAGAGGATTGGAATGGTAAAAGTGAGGAAACCTATGGGCTGAAATAAGAACACTTTAATAGATATAGCCAAAGCAAGTCAAGCAAAGTAAAAAAATTCAGGTTAGGCATTAGTAGGTCTGGTGTATAGCCAGTTCAGGAGAGCAAGTCTCCATCATGTGTAGCAATTACTTGGGAAGGCAACAGCACTAACTCCAGTTGCCCTTACTTTCCTGCTTCCTATAATGCTGTTACTACTGAGCACAATGCCATATGATATGGAATATCCATTTAGTCAGTTGGGGCCAACTGTCCCAGCTTTGTCCCTTCACATCTTGCCCACTCCCAGGCTGAACGCTGGAGGGGTGAGGTGAGGAGCAGAAAAGGCCTTGGCTCACTATAAGCACTGCTGAGCAACAACTAAAACATCCAACTTTTTTAGCAATAAAAGGCATTTTCATAGTTCTGTAACATGAATGAAGTTGATTTAGACCAGACTACAGGAGAAAAAAAGTGTGTGGGGGAGAAAGGTATGGTAATTTCATTAGAATTTAAGGACTAGGATAAAATACTGATAGTTGGGGGAGTGGAGTAGTTTACTCTTTTGTCTCAGCTATTAGTGCATAAAGTTATAAAAACAAAAGAGATCCCTATAATAACAGCTGTGATTCTGTGATACTAAATTTGATGTACTCTTTCTTCTTCTCCCAGTCCTCCACCTAGCCCTTCAGGAACGATGACTATTACTGCTGGACATGCTCATTACCAGTCTGTTCCGGTCTACGAGATGAAGTTTCCAGATCTTTGTGTGTATTAAGTGTCTTCTGAAGTCTGCTGGACATTATTTAGAGTAGAGTACAATAGAAAGAAGAAGATGAGTTTTCAATTTTACTATTTCATCTAAAATAATAATGATGGACATGAGCCAAATACAGATTATTCTGTCTAAACTCATGACACCGTCTTGAGTTGTCCTGTAATCTATTTGAAGTTAGGTTTCTCATATATCACGTTTCTTCATTTTCATATTCGAGTACTTGTAAAAGTCAGATTTAAAGCTTGCTTTGCCACATTGGTGGATATTTCAGTTATTCTAGGAATTCGTTTTTCTGTAAATTCCTTTAAATTGGAGGCATTGTAGCTGGAGAACTTGCTAAAGCCTTACTTTTTTCTTCTTTTTTCCCTTTTTGTTTTGGTTTTGTCTTTGCCACAATTACAAGTCTAAACAGAATGCTTTTGTCTTGTTTCATCTCATTAAATGTAACCAGTGGAGCACTACCTCAGCTCCCTTTTGTTCATGTTGTCATAGCTGATCAACTTGCTTATTTTGGAATATAAGGAAAAAAACCGCAACAATATCTTCCATGTGTTCAAGTACAGTAAATGAATTCATGGACACTTGTTAAGTGTTGTTTGGATGCATTACATAACATGCTTTTTAGATATATATGCCTGGTATATGTCCTGTGTTTCTTGCTAAAACTGACTGCTTTGCATAAGAAAAGGAATTTCCTCTTGAAGCACTGAACTGTGCAATACTTTTCATGTCTTAAGGTGTATGGTTTACAGACTGTACTTTTGAAAATTCAGTAGTATTTTACTGTCTGCTTTAGTATAAATACATGAGAGATATATTTAGTATAGCAGAAAATAAACAGAGAGCATTTAAAATCGTAAATACAAGTATATTCTATGAAATATTTCTCTGTAGTTTATTACAGCTTTTTAATGGTATTTTAGAAATGGAAAGGAAATGAGATGAAACCTTTTAAAGGCTAAGAGCTTCTTATGTATGCTTTCAAGCAAAAGCATTTTAGAGGTGCGTCTCTGTTCAGTTTTGTTTCTTTTCTCAAGCCTTTCTAGAAATGAGGAAAATATCATGACTGTCATAGGTTTATGTATCTGAGTATATGGTTGAAATGCAAGTCATGTAAAACCGATATAGTAAATCACTGACATTTTGATGATAATCCTTGAAGCTGTCTTTATGACTCACTAAATTCTGCAGGCAAAAGAAAAAATCAACTTTTGTTGGTGTCATGAATAGGCAGTTGAAGTTTGAAGTCCCTTAACCTACGTGAATCCAAGTGAAGCAGCACAACCAGGAATTAATCTTCTGAAATAACTGTAGTAAATATAAGATATTTAAGTTAGCCAGCAGTTTGGATGGACAGTGGTCAGGCCACGAGCAAAGTGATATAACTTGCATTAGCCCTGCTTTGAGCAGGAGCTTAGTTTAGGTGACCTTCAGAAGTCCCAAGCTAAATTAATCTCTGATTGCATAATTCTAAGATCTGAATGGTTATCAGGCCAGCTGATTTGCTGACTGTTTCAAGCATTTGCAAATCCACTATAAAAAGAATTCTAATTTTTTTGAGTTGTAGTGCAGTATTCCACTGGACTACTTTTAAAAGCATGATGTAACATAACAGAGAAATGTCAGCTACTTAAACCTATGAGATAACATGCTGAGACTTTCAGAAAGCATTCACAAAGCTCAAAAGGTAATTGAGACCTTCTTTTCAGTTTAACAGTGCAATCACAGCTGTTAGTGGATGACGAAACAGCCCCTTATCTACAGCATTCCGTTGTGATTTTTACTGCTGCAGCGTGTCAGCCTGATCAGCCCACAGTCTGCACATAAATAGGACTCTAGCTTTTAGTTTTCACTTTTTGTTTTTTTAAGGTAAGACATAAGAGTTTTCTGGCATATATGAAGAGTGTGATTTTTTAGTAATTAATCTTACCAAGAGATACGATGTGAAACACTTACCCACTGTCATTTTATAAGAGGAACACTGTGCACTTTTGTACAAAAAGAAAATAAGGAGTCTCAGAAATAAGTAATGTACTTCTGTTTGCACTCTTGCAGTATGGAGACTGTGCTATAAATACAGGATTGTTTCTGTGGTTGAATTCTGTTGCACGAATGCTGCATGTGGCAATAACTAGTTTTGGCATTTCATTTTCTGTTCTGTTTATGAAGTACTTTTTGGTTATGCTAATGGTAGGTTTCCATGTTTTCAGTATTCACATGAGCTTTGTTTGGGAAATGCAGGTGTTGTGCAGGTGTCGAGCAGGGAATTGAGAGCTTGTAACACTGTGTATTTTCACTTGACGTTTAACTTCTTCCTTTCTGGAAGTTCAGGGACTCTGTAAGTTGATAATTGGTTCACTTTGGCCTCTCTGGCCTGCTGCAAGACAGGAGTGACTGTAAAATGTGTTGCTTTGGTAGCTGTTGTTACATGTAGCTCATGAATTGAACCAAATTAATTAAGAATGCTATTGTGCAGGATAAAGCTGCTTTATTTTACTTATCTCTTCATGTTCCTGAGATGAGATGCAGAACATAAAAATGCCATATGCATACTGGCCCTGTGTTACCTGCAACACATGGGAGTACTGTCACAATGTTTATAAATTGGTATCCAGCTGTTTGAGTGTACCAGCTTTTGGTTTGGGTTCTCTTTCCCATTATGTCATTTTCAAAAACTACAGCTTTTGGTATTGGATCACTTTAAAGTAAATTAAATCCTTGCTAATTTCAAAAGCTAGACATAGCCTGTTGTGAGAATCAGAATAGGGCAAATCTGTTTTCTGATGGTCGTATTCTGTACTGTACGTAATGAACCAGTTTCAGTAAATGTAAGAACACACTGTGCAATCTATATTTAAGCAATAAAATAAACCAAAACCTAAAATCAATCTTTTCTAAGATGTCATTTAATTTCTGCTGTTCACAGTTAAAATGTCAGCAGCATCACTTTTTTTTTGCATTTTAAAACAAGCCTGATTTTACACACTTTAGCAGATGCCATAGCATTCAGCATTATTAAACTAATGCTTTTTATGTATGATTAAATCATTACTGTTGCTAAGACCACCACAATTTGAGGATGCACAGTACAAAAATCATTTCCTAGTAGCATATAAGCTTTAAAAAGATAAATAAGCTGTGCTTTTTGGGCCTCCCTCATTAGAAAACATACTGAAGTGTCTGTTTTAAGGAATCAGATTGTCCTTGCATGTGAAGATCTGTGTACAGTTCACTTACAGATAGTTCTTTTTCAGACAGTGGTGCCATCCAGTGGGGATGGGTATTATACTGTTACTGGTTACTCCCCTCTCTCTTTTGAGGAAGCTGGGAACTTTTCTAACTCATTTGAGATGTATCTTGAGGGGATTGTGTCATTATCATTTTTCCATTGCTCCTCTGTTCCTAATTTTGCAGATATTAATTAAAACTTCATGTATATTTAAAAACTTTTAGTGGGCAGGTGTCTTTCTATAGTCTGTGACTAATCACAGACTCATCACAAGGATAATCAAGAGGCTGGAGCACCTGCACTATGAGGAGACACTGAAAGAGTTGAGGTTCTTCAGCTGGGTGAAGAAAATGCTCTGGGTAGATATTATAGCAGCCTTCCAGCACTTAGAGGGCCTACAGGAGAGGTGGGGAGGGACTATTTATCAAGGAGTGTAGGGATAGGATGAGGAGTAATTATTTTAAACTTAAAGAAGGCAGATTTAGATTTGCTATAAGGAAGAAATTCCTCACTGTGTGTGGTGAGACACTAGAACAGGTTGCCCTGATAGGTTGTGCAGCATGCCAGGTTGGAAGGGGATTTGAGCAATATGGTCTAAGGAAAGGTGTCCCTGCCCTTGGCATGGGACCTGGAAATAGTTTACCTTTAAAGATCCCTTCCAACCCAAACCATTCTGTGATTCTGTCATACTGCTGTCTCGTAAGTGGTGAAACCTTCTGAGTGGTAAATCTGGGGAGATAAAAAATGCAAAGTGTTACGTACTTTGAAATATATATATATATATATACACATTTTTTTTTCCCCTTGATTTTGGGAATAAGAACTTTTTTATTTATTCCCTTTAGCATCCTGAGGTCTCTCAAACCTGGGGATAGCTGTGCATAGTACACAGCTTTGGGGCAAGGAATGTGTCTTCTAGTGGCATGATCTGACTGACCAACAGAAACTGTGTTGAAATTAGATGAGGAGGAGTTCATTTTCCTGTAATTACCTTAGGTTTTCTAATGAATGCTTTGTGCTAAGCTCGTTAAACAAAGAATGTCTGCAACAGAATGTGGAGTAGTTGCAGATTGGTTTAATTAAAAACCTGAAGCACTTAACCACCATCAACGAGATCCAGTCTCAAGCATCTACACAGTGAACAAAAATCAATCTTGGATTGGAACAGTTTTTACAAAGGCATCTAATGACACTGTAAAGAATACTGTTAATTATTTAAAGCCATATCTGCTCTAAACAGATGGTCCATAGTGCTGACTTCACTACGGTAAGGACTTAGCCCTAACATTTAATACCTAGTCTAGGATTACGTGATTTATGTGCTGGAAATTGTAAGGCAGCCTGTAGAGTGGTAAGCAAGAGTAAGGTACGCAATGGCTGACTGAAGGTCTTCGCGCCGTTTCTCAAGTGTGCATGGTGTGGTTGGTTATCTGTCTTCATGTTGCACAGTTTTGGGGTTTCCAGCAGCTTGGAGTGCCTCTCTCTTTGCTCTTCTTAATACACTCAACAATGGACCTTCCTCCTCACTGCTTTCCTCAGAGCTGGAAATCTCAGTGCCTATTTCTGTGCCCATCGAAGGCCTCTCGTAAGGGTCTTTTTGACATGAGACTTTTTCCCCTTGGCACTCTTGCCTGTGTGGAAACTTAAGGCTTTCATTGAAGAAGACAGAAGCCATGCACTCAGCTGCTGTCTTATCGCAAGCACATAGCAGTTTCTGACATATGGTCCAACCAATACCTTAAAAAGAAATTTCAGAGTTAATGTTTTGAAAGCCTTTACAATTAGTCAATGTGTAATTTTCCAAGGGTAGATGAACTTTTGAAAGCAAGATTTTCAAACTGGCCTTGAATTTTAGTGTCTAAATTCACCTTTAATCCACTAAATATAAGCCTGACACCAAAGTGCTGGGCAGCTGAAGGTCTGACTGGCTTTAGTTGAATTCATGATTGTAAAGACACCAACAGTTGATTTCTGCCTCCCATCATAAAGTATGTGAACGTCATTTTTCTCAGCCTAACCTTATCACTTCATACACAATGGTGTAATAACCTTTATCTCAAGTTTATCTCTTGGCTTTACAGTAAATATTGCTAACTTTGTCAGCCAATTTTTTCTGTCTCTGTACTCAGCTCAAGCAGCTCGCAGGCATGGTGACATTCGGTCTGTAATGCTTTGGTACTCTGTCACTGGGACATGAGAAAGTTCCTCCAACACAAACTTACATTTTGGCTTATGATCAAAACATACAACTTCAGATCTTGAACTTCTTTCTGCAGGACATCCAAGTTTCTTAACTTGTTCCATACAACAGTGATGAGAGAAGCAGCACCTGAAGCAGTAGATGTAAATGGAAAAAATATCTGCTCTTCCTATAGCATGAAGCATTTGCAATCATTCTAGCTCTCTCTTTTCAATGGCCATTAAACCTGAGAAAATTTAGATCTCTCATGATAGGAAAATCTTTTCCATAAAGCAGAAGGAAAACAATCCAAACTGTTCCTACTCTTCCATACCTGTTCCTACTCTTCCATACCTGTTCCTAATTTCACTACCTGCTTCATAACTCTTTTGTTTTCCTATGCTTCACAGTGTTGTGGCTTTCTAGGGGGGAGTCACTGTGAGAAATGTCTTCAAATGTTCAAATATTGTTGGCTGGAAGTCTGAAAACAGCATCATGATAGCCAGAGCCTTGACATGCCTTTTTCTAGTCAGCTTTCCAACATGTTGTGTGCAGTCTCCTTTGTGTTCTCTATGCTGAGTGCTATGTTTAGACCTGATGTGGCCCCACCTGTTGCAAACCTTTACACAGGGAGAGAGTTTTAGCTGTACATACAACACTTTCAGAGGAGATTACTTGGGTTGAATTCTGTGCATTACTCCAGAGATCCTCCTCTGTCAGACATGCCATGACAGCACAGAGCTGACCATGGCATGTACTCTGGCAGTACTTTACTCAAGCTCGACTCTATTCTGAGAGATAGTGTGGCATTGGGTGTATTTTAAGTCATCATAGATCACTTTCCAAACCACCTTTTAGCCAAATTTCATTGCAACCCTTATATTCATCTCTTTTGATACTCCATTCAGTCTACTTCCCTCCATTGGTCTCTTTTCTTGTTTAGAGCTGGTAATTTCCCTCTAGAACATGGATGCAGTAATAAAATGTGTCTCAGTGACATTAGAGTATTTCATGTTTTAAGTGGCTATTTATTTTTTTTCCCCAAAATATGATCCAACTGCTAATACGTAGCTACACAAGGCCCAACAACATCTTTGTGGGTCCGTAATACCCCAATAATAGCCACAACTAATGGCAGCTTCTGGAAGAGCCCACACCTGTCCAGAGCATCAGTAGGATAACCTCTTCCTTCTTGGCCACAGTAGCAACCATAAGACTCAAAGTCCTCTGGGCATCGCTCAGTTAAACAGAACAGCATTTCTCCTAGCTGGGGCAGCTCCCTCTTCACTCTTCCATTGTCTCTCTCTTGTAGAAAGGTCAATCGCTCACATACTATAAAGCAAAAAATACGATTTGACACATCATATTTTCACTGGATCCTTGGGACTTTTGTGCTATCATGTACTTTTAGAGATATCATAAACTTTCAAAGACAACATTTGATTGTTTCTACATTATTGATCCAGTCCAGGAACTGAACAAGACAGCTGAAGTGTGAGGTAAATATTTAAAGGGGAGAGAGATCCCTATGAAGATAGGGATGCAAGTCCAACTGGATTGCAATGAGTGTCCTTACAATCCTTTGTAATCCTGCATAGTTACATTTTTCTGATAGAATACTCAGACCTAGATTTCACTAGACTCTGTCTTGATTAATTCAGAAAAGAGAGTCATAATCTGTGCTTGCACAACAGCAGCTGGGCAATAACTATGTTATGCTGGAGGAAACAATAACTTCTTTTTTTTTTTTTTTCATATGAAATATAGCTCAATTCTAGCTATGATGCCCCTAGCCTCAATGCAGGAGTGACCTCTTGTAATGGTGCTGTTGGTGTTTTGGCATCTCTGCCCCAACCCTGATGCCTCTGGGTCTTCGCCCACTCAGGAAAATTGATGCTGTGGGAATTAATCTGTAAGCTTTGAGAGAAAACTGCTCTGTATCAAGAAAAAAAATATTAAAGAGACCTCTTTTGGTGCTTTGCCAGGAAAAGGACTTGAACAGGCTGATGGTTGGATTGTGGAAGAGATGAAGGTTTCTGTTTTCTGTGCATCCTCCTTGCTTTCATGAGCTTTCTCATCTTCTCTTGTGTGCAATAAACTGACTCTCCCTGCTTCTTCCAGGAACAGTGCTGCATTGCTTCCCCCAGCAGGATATTCTGCCCATATTGTACCCATTCTGCTTGGGTCTTTGCTCAATCAAGTTAAGTCAGTGAGAACAGACACCAGCTCCATGCACTGATGTGCAATCTCGACAGCTAGTGTGTTAGGATTGCATTTTCTAGTTTGATGAAAATCTGGGCTGATTTGTCATGCCTGCTCTTTTCCAGTTTTGGGACTGCTTCTCTCCATTGGGAAGCCTAACAAGATGGATGGGACAGTCCACCAATGTGGATTTAGAGCAATGGCAGGTCTGAAATGTCTTGGGATTTCTGCTACCTCTGAGAAGAAGTTGAAAGCGAATGAGAAATGGTGAGAAAGAGGCTGACTGGCAAGTTTGGCTCGAGGGCCAAGTGAGGAGCAAGGAAAGTTCCTTTAATTGTTTCTGCTGCTTGTGAAATAAAATAAAGATGTAATTGAAATACTGCCTAAAAACAAAAGCAATGGGAAACATTTTGGACCTTGTACTGCATGAAAAATGTGCTTATCACCTAATCATAAAGAGCTTTTGTAAGCGTCAATGATAGCACATTGATGGAAGAGGTTAAACTCTTGGGAGTCTTTCCGTATGACTACTTCTGTTGCTGTTACAATTGCCAATGCATACATGCATGTCTACCTGGTTTAAAATAACTATCTGTAATAGGAGCCTACCTTTCAATAAAGCAGTAACTGAATATTTCATTAAATATAACTGGGATAAAAACAAACAAACCAACCCCAAAAACTGATTTACCTTTTCCTGCAGGTTCACTGGGCCCCCTATCAGACAGTACTAGTTCAAGAGCTATTCCAGAGGAAGTTATGCTCTGGCTACCACTTGCAGGACTTGTTTCTGGACATGACATATGCATAGATGAGACTTACAAAGGAAGAATAAACTCTTAAGTAATGTGTTCAAAAGTGTATGTTCCAAACCATAATCAATTGGCAATCTCTAACATATTTATTCATTGGAAGACTGTTCATTAATTATTAGTTGGGCTTTCTTGATCAATGTTTTACAGTTAACTTTACTTCCCAGTACAGTCACTGGTGTGCACCCTGTATTCTATGTAAAGTGTCCAGACTTGGGGAGAAAATATTGTTATTTTACATACCTATGAGAAATGCTGAATCCTCAGAGAGCTGAGCACAAGAATGAGGGACTGCAGTACATTAGAGTAGATATAATGCAGTTTTTACTTGCCTTTTTCTTTTGCCCTTGACGATGTGGCTGTAAGAATCTTCTCAGTGGGGACAATTTTGACTTGCATTGAGTTAATATCTCCTGGGAATGAAGCTGGGGAGGAGGTGGTTATCTCTTCTACTGGGACCACAGCTTCCATAAATCCATCCTCTTCTGAATAAGCAGAAAAAGAAGAGCAGGATGCATGGAAAATAAACAGGAAGATTTCAATTTTAGATAACCATTTCAAGTAATATCCTGAGGCAGAACTGGTGTGAATTGATGGTCATAGAGAAAAAACCGAAACATTCAAGATGAGAACTGGAAAAGCAATGAGTATCCCTAGTGGCCACTTTTTCACATCTCTTGCCTTTTGGGTGAAAAGATATTGGTTAAAATACAACGGCTTTAACTGCTGATTATTCTTTTTAACTCTATATGTTACCTATTGAGGTAAAGGGTTGTGCCAGTTGCTGAAAATAATATGGAATGCTGGTTAGTCAGCCTCACAAAGTGCAGCTGGTATGTCCTAAGGTGTCATTTTCTGAATAAATATCTATTAAAAAAGTGTCAGTTCACATCAGGTTACTAAAACAGAGCAGCATCAGTAAATGGAAAAAGATTATTTCAGTGATGCAGAGCTGGGCAACTGAAAGATTTACTACATTGTAACCACATGGAAGTATTAAGGGGGAAATAACTTGAGATTGAATAAAAAGAAATAATCATGAGGATATTCATTATCTTAAATATTAAATTGGTATTTCTTTTTAGATTATCTAAAGCTTTATTATTGATCAGGAATATTTTGTTCAATTTGTGGACTACTTAGCATTTTTATTTCTTTTATATATATATAAACTAACTTGTAAATCAAAACTGTTATCAGATGGAAATCAAATGATTTAATTTCCTTCTAAATGTCAACACGAAGAATGTGGCATTTCACAAACAAAATACTTTGAGAATACTTTTCAATGTGTGTTACCACATTTTTAAAGCCTTTACTTTTGAATTCCGTGGCTGAACTTCTTAACTGGATTAAATGCAAATTCATTAAGTTTTCCCTTCTCAAGTTCTGGCTTTACTATGTGCTGAAAATATCCTGCCCTAGGATAAGAGACTAGATTAAGAAAATGAAAGTACTGTTAAGAACACAGTGAAGCCCATGAAAGGCTGCAAAAAGGGAGAAAGAGCAACACATTAGTTTTAATATTAATAGCTCACCAAGGTTCACATTTTATGCCACTATTTGACAGTGATGTGTTGAAATGAAAGCGATTCCTGCTTGATGTGGAAAATAAAACTGGAGCTTAGGGAATGATGTGCTTAGCCTAAGAACAGATATTACAAATAAACTGCTGGGAGCCATGCAGATCTGCAACACAGCACCCAGATTTTCTGATACATTCAAGTTAACAGAGAAGAACATTTAATGATTTTGACCAGTGCTTAGCAGAGCAATTCCAAATTTCTGTGATGGGATGGGAGACACGGACACCATTCAGACAGTATAATCAAAATCAAACAAATACTACTTTCTGCCCTTTATATTCAGTGTTCCTTGACATTTTTCTGGTCCATTGCACTCTGTTTGAATGATCCTTTCTACATGAAAGAAACCACTGAAAACTTTGAAGTCTACCAAGGTGGCTCACTTCCATCTGTTGCTGCTGGTATGGCTGTACTCAAAGCAGTAACAACTGCAAAAGCCGAAATAGGTTTTAGACTGGGAAAGAATTCTATGAAATTCTATATAAAAAAGGAAGAGGCAAAATCAAAATGAACTCTTCTGGCAGCAGATGCAGTGAATGTAATTTAAAACCCAATCATTATATCAGAAAACCTTATGTGAAGAGGTTCTCACAAATACTTGTATGAGGAGTGCAAATGAGCAGCTGGAGGCAAAGAACAGCTAGTGCTTCTCAGTTTGGTTTTATTGTTTGTGTGGCTGCTATCTGACCCTGATCTAAATTTGATTCTCTGGCAGCCCTGTCGTCACCGTGCATGGATTTTTAACTGTGCTGCTTTTAGATGAAGTATTACTGTGTCAGTCAAAGGAAAACGAAAGCTGAGAGTCACTGACCTTTTACTGAGAGGGTAGGGGAAGCTGAAGCTGTACTTCTGTGGTCCTTTGTGGTAACTGTACAGAAAACAGAGGCATCGTGGTCATGACCTAGCCAGTGTCTTTTTGCAATGCATTTCGGGAGTGACTACTCATAAGAACATCATAAAACTTAACCATCACTATTAGGCTTGGTTTATAAAGATGGTAATTGGGAGAAATGTTTTGCTGAAGGATGTGGAAGTCAGCAGAAGAATTAGAGATATTATCCAGAAACCATGTGCTGCAGATTTTCAACCATGACAGCACAGAGGTTCATAAACCAAAATCCATTTTCACCTGGAGCCAAGTGCCTGCTTCATCAGCAAAAGTATAATCAAACTCTTACCTCTATCTTTGGAAGTCCCTAGGACAATCTCACTGGGCTCAAAAGAAATCACTGTTGAAGACAGAAAATGTAAACTCAGAAAAGAAGTTATCATCACAGGCTCTTACAAAAAGTCAAGCTGTTTTTTTTCAGTAAAGAAGGGAGACCCCTGGCATTTCATGCATAAGGATGTGCCTGTTTTTCTCAGCAGCGCATTGGTTACAGAAAAAAATGATACTGATACAATAATCACAGTGCTGCATTCAAATAATGTGCTTTACACTAACAAAGCAGGAGCATAAAATGACTGAAGATTCTTTATTACATCTATTTGACATACAAATATGCTAAACAGGATGAGGTCTCCAACAGTGAGATCACTGCTGCACAAAGATGCCACATTTCACGTGAACACCTTGCCTGCACTGAAAGTCAAATATGGTTAGGCAGCTACAAGGCCAAATGCCTCCCTAACCTCTAGGTTATTTCTTTACCTGATAAAATTTGTCAGCTGTATTTTGATAAATTATAAACTCATCCGTCAAATGATCAAAAAAATAATCTCAGCTTCTTTTTTGCATTTTGTTAGGAGGGTGCAATGTGCAGAATAATGTCTTTGCCTTTGAAGGAGTTTCTGAGCAGCACTTAGCTTTGTTTTCATACAGTTCCCACAGCTGTCAGTGGTGAAGCCTCTTTGGGCTTAAATGGGGAGACAAGTATTAAATGGTAAGTGGTTCTCCAAAAGTTTCCTTCAAAGTATGTCTGTGACACATGTTCAGCTTTCTAGAACTCCTAATGAGACTTTTGATGATCTATGCCTCTTCAGAGAGCATGAGCAGTTTTATTTTATGGATGTGCATATGTAAGAGCACTTTCTCCTTCAGGAGTTCTCAGTTTTCTGTTACCAACCTTTCCAGAAACAGCAACATCAACCAATATTTGGGCTGACTATCTGCTATAATTAATAATTAATAGGTAGGAAGGAACTGCCAGCACTTGACACAAAGCCTTTTCAGGTAGGTACCCTTGTGCATGTGGCACTTCTTAAAAACCAGATTAAAATAAAAAAGCCTGCTAAAGTCTGAAGCATTGTTTCTTAATAACAGTATTAAAGAAGACAAGAACATAATTTGATAGCTTGGACTGGATGATCTTGGAGGTCTCTTCCAGCCTGGTTGATTCTATGATTCTGTAAAAAGAAGACAAAAAAAAAAAATCCTTTTTTTTTTCCACTATTCCAGATTCACATTAGGGCAATGGCTCACAGTAGCACGGCACTATTTAAAACCAGGCTCTTAAGCTCTCAGAGAGTACAACTTTTTACTACTCTCCACTCCCTTAAAATTACTTCCAAGTTTCTCTGAACTGAGCACACAGTGCACCACAGCATGGTTTAGCTTTGTCTGCCATGAGGCCACACTGCAAGACTGCATCAGCTGAACTGGACAATGGCTGGTCCAAGACTGGTCTCCTTCTCTGTTTCAGAACTGCATGACTTGACCATCAGTTACTAGGTATGCCCTCACAGAGCTACCCATGACTTTGGATGACTTCTGTCCCTGATCTCTTGTGTTGTAGTGCACACCGTGCAGGTAGGTAGAGAAGAGCTTTCTCATACCTCAGCATTGAGATTTTGCCAGCATCCATTCCTGACTATAATAGCTATTGATTGTAGCAGAAAAATAGTAAGGTTGTTAGAACCACTTGGGCTCATGGTTTAGGAACTCACCCAAGAGGCACTGGAATAAGAGAGACTTCAGCCTGGATCTCTACACTGTAAGTAAATTAGCCACAAAACTGCTGGCTCATTTACCGTAAACCACGGTGAAATTTTCCTCATGCCACTGCTTGTTCTTGTACAATTAAATATCTTTTTAAACACAGCAGATATTCAGTGGGCTGTGGGTCCAGTTGCCGACACTCACAACAGGAAAGGGACCTGGGGGATACTGGTGGATAGTAGGCTGAAGATGAACCAGCAGTGTGCCCAGGTGGCCAAGAGGGCCAATGGCATCCTGGCCTGTATCAGGAACAGTGTGGCCAGTAGGATGAGGAAGGTTCTTATTCCCCTGTACTCAACACTGGTCAGGCCACACCTTGAGTATTGTGTCCAGTTCTGGGCTCCTCAACTCAAGAGAGATGTTGAGGTGCTGGAACGTGCCCAGAGAAGGGCAACAAAGCTGGTAAGGGGCCTAGAACACAAACCCTATGAGGAGAGGCTGAGGGAGCTGGGCTTGTTCAGCCTGGAGAAGAGGAGGCTGAGGGCAGACCTCATTGCTCTCTACAACTACCTGAAGGGTGGTTGTAGCCAGGTGGGGGTTGGTCTCTTCTGCCAGGCAACCAGCAACAGGACAAGGAGACACAGCCTCAAGTTGTGCCGAGGGAACTATAGGCTGGATGTTAGGAGGAAGTTCTTCACAGAGAGAGTGATTTGCCCTTGGAATGGGCTGCCCAGGGAGGTGGTGGAGTCACCATCCCTGGGGGTGTTCAGGAAAAGCCTGGATGAGGCACTTAGTGCTGTGGTCTAGTTGACTGGATAGGGCTGGGTGCTAGGTTGGACTGGATGATCTTGGAGGTCTCTTCCAACCTGATTGATTCTATTCTATTCTATCCTATTCTAACAGCATTTCTCTGCCAAACAGCTCACCTGGTGCAACCGGTGTTCCCAGGAAAAAAAAAGTCTGTTTGGATAAAAACAGGGTTTGTTGTAAAGTGCTCGTTCTGAGCCCTTGGGAAACTTACTGTAGACAGTAGCTAAGCACATCACGTGCACACACTGAAAAACATCAGCTTCTCATTCAGTCTTGAATTTGATCACCAGACCATTATATCTACTTTTATATCAGGGCATAAAGAAAGCAAACAACTTATTCTTGTCTTTCAGTCTTTCAGCTTTTGAGAGCTTCTTGCACTGTAATTACAAACCTTCTTCCAGAGATGCAGTCACAGCCTCTGTTTTGTCAGTCCCATGATGAAGGAGCTCTGCAAATGTAAAAGCATTCTTACTCTGGAGAGTCATGCCATAGGATGCTCATTGGAGCACTTGATGTCAACATAACAGGATCAGAGGCCATCAGAATAGAACTTGTTTCTAAATATTACTGCTGTTATGCTTTTTGCACAGTTATTATATAGTATAGCAATTACAATCCTAATTATTGATAATTATATAATTACTGAAATCTTGCCTTAGTAGTTATTCATTTGCTTATACTAAATTTTACCCAGCAGTGTACAGTAGATTTTTGTTTAAATCTCTAAGCCAAATTAGGTGTCAAACTCAACAAGAAAAACTGGCTAAGAATCATCATTCTTGAAATTGACATTTCAGTAAATACTTTACTATATGGCCTATAGTGTATCATAGAATCAACCAGGTTGGAAGAAGAGATCTCCAAGATCATCCAGTCCAACCTAGCACCCAGCCCTGTCCAATCAACTAGACCATGGCATTAAGTGCCTCATCCAGGTTTTTCTTGAACACCTCCAGGGACGGCGACTCCACCACCTCCCTGGGCAGCCCATTCCAATGCCAATCACTCTCTCTGGCAAGAACTTCCTCCTAACATCCAGCCTATACCGCCCCCAGCACAACTTCAGACTGTGTCCCCTTGTTCTGTTGCTTGTTGCCTGGGAGAAGAGACCAACCCCCACCTAGCTACAGACTCCCTCCAGGGAGTTGTCGACATCAATGAGGTTCTCCCTGAGCCTCCTCTTCTCCAGTCTAAACAATCCCAGTTCCCTCAGCTTCTCCTCAAATCTTCAAACAGAAAGCTTGAACGTTTATGTCCAGGCAATTGGCTCAGAACCTTGCTGAAGCAGAGCCTTACATGTGCATGCAATAGAAAAGGATCCAACTGAAAATATTTTAAAGTTGCTTTTAATGTGTTTCTTATACTATTTGTAAATGACATTCAAAGTTCTCTTCTGGATTCCTTCTCAGAAAAAAGTCATTTAGCTGAAATTTCCTGTGCCTCTGTATAAAAGCTTGTCACAAAAATGGTGGTTTAGTTTCTTAGACGCTTTCCTTTTCTTTCATATTTTGACATCTTGCAAAAATTTGTCTTTTCTTCCCCAAAAGGAATTTAAAGCTTCCAAAATACTAGTTTTTCTGAGTATATTTTTACCACAATTTAATTTACTCCATTCAAAGAACTATAGAGGTAAGGACATACCCTCCATGTGAAGTGTTGTCATTGCTCTCTTGCTGGTTGTTTCTGAAAAGGAGAACATTCTCTCATAGACTGATGTGTTAGAAAGGACTTTGTCACTGTTTAATCTGAAGAGTATAAACCAGGAGTTCATTGTGTTTATTCCTATTGAAGCGAATATTTAGGCAAATAAATCCCCATTGCATTGTTTTGTGGGTTTTGTTTTTCCCTCTCTGTAATAATCTACTGAAAACCTTTTCCTGGAAATTTGTCAGTTAGGATCATTATTTTTCTTTCTTTTTTTTTTCAAAGCCTGAACCTGGCAGAACAGCTATGCAGAAAGCTAATAGCATAAGTGAACACTAAGTAAAAATAGTTCATTCAAAGGACTTTTTTTTTTTCCCATTAGGAAATATAATCAGGAGCCTCAAATTAATGGAGGTATTCAGTGAGCTAAAAATTGAATCTGTCTTTCTCAGCACTGGTAAAATCAGCATGATTTTCCTGTTAGCACCTCACAATTTTCCCTTTATTTGTGTTGTGTTGGAACTGCCATACTTTATACTAGAGCCATCTGATCCCACTGAAAGATTACTGGCTGACATGAAACAATTTTCTGGCTTTGACAGAAACCTTCCTGCAGCTTTTTCTTCTGTCTTGACCTATTCATGAAGAGATGCACACATCCAGAGGATGATCCAGATGTGTATACATGTCCCTAGCACTGTGGCCTGTGAATATGAGCTAGAAAAACTAGCATTGCCTTTTCACATCTCTCTTGGCTTGGACATTAAGGGGTTCTCCCTCTACCATGCTCTGATTGCAATCCATATGAACTAAGTTTTTAATCCTGCCCTGTTCCCACAGGACAGATATTCAGTTTTGCTAGGCTGTAATTTTAGCTCCAGAGCACAGATCAGCGTATGACAATGGAGATAAATAACCCCTTCATCTTTAGAAAGGGTTTTTCTTCCAAGGTGGAAACCAAGTAGCAAAGGAGGCCTTTTTCAGATAGGTTTTGCATGATTTAAAGGGAAATTGAGCTAGCAGTATTTTCCATTTGGCATTCCTGCTAGTAGCCTTGGTGAGTCACTAATCACTCCACATATTACCCATGGATTCAGGCTGGGAAGAGTCTCACAGGATTGGCAGGAGCCACCTGCCAAGAAGGAAAAAAAAAAGGCCTTCATATCTAACTGCAGTTTCCCTATTACAATTTTGTCTTTTCCCTCCTGTCCTGCCTTTGTGCACCTCCAGGAAGGGTCTAGCCCAGTCTGCTTTATACACTCCACTAGATGTTAAGGACAGCAAACAGATCTGCCTGGGTCTATTTCATCATGTGCTTCAGCCCCCTCACCACCTCAGTAACCTCTTCTGGACTTGCTCCAAGGTGGCAATTAGTCCACTTTGTTCTTCTATCTCAGTATTTGCTTGAGTAGCAGTAAATGGAAAAGAAACGTGAAACAGAGAATAAGACAGACTGCCAGGAAAGCAGCCAGCTACCACTTCATTTTTGTTGGGTTAAATTTAATGCCAGCATTAACACTGGCAGCAAAGGCAATCAATCAGATCCTTCTTATTACCTGTAGCCAGAGACAGACAGAAGGAGACATCCAGCCCATTCAAGGAAGAGTTAACATGTGTCTTCAGAAAGCATTCAATGGCATCTTTGTCACAGTTGCAGAGGAACTGTTCACAGGGATCCTCAAACTCTGGAAATAAAATAAAAATCCAAACAAAGTACCATTGAAATATCTTTTCCACCTCCTGCTTTTTCCTCCCTGTAAGGTTTGCATCTGCATCAATGAGTGGAAACCTGTTGATATTGTGCTTCTTCAAGTTAAACAGAATCAGATTTCGTAGTTCAACAGCTTGTTTTCACACCACCATCCCATGTAGCCTGGCATTGCTGGCAGTAGACTTCTTGCCTGTGCCAATTCATTCTGCAGAGCAGAGGCCAACAGAGCAGTGCTTTGCTGTCTCTAGTTTATCCATGGAAAATTCAATCCAGTTGATATCAAATTTGACATTTCACAGACTTCATTTAAATATTCCTCATAATCTCAAGAAGTCACATTCTACAAGCCCAGCCTTTCATGGAAGTTGTGTTTTGCTCTTTATAAAGGATGTGAAATACTTCTCCAGGAAATATTATTTTCCTACTTCTAAACTTTGTACCTTTCATGGTTTCAAAACACAACATTGACCTTTTACAGCTGTCACCCTTATGGTTTAGGTTTTTGATGGGGACTATTTTTTCTTTTCTTTTTTTTTCTTGAACTAAATATTTTCTGATTATGAAGCATAGAAAGAGCTGGGAGAAGTACAATTCATATTTAAATACACTTGGAATTGTAAACTTTGCTTGAACAGCACAAGAGGTTTACTTAGAAATGAGAAAAGGAATCTAGACCCGATTGTTGCTTAACATTTGTGGATTTTGTTCATCTTTGCTGGTATCCTCAAATCATGTTGCAGTATATAGTCTTTCCTGGTTATCAATATTTACTGAAAAATGATGCTAGAATTCATTAGGCATCATAGAGCTATTGTCCACACTGGCCAGGACTCTATTGGTTTTGCATGGAGTGGCTCCTGCAATAACAGCATGGTTTCTGCACTGTTTGGTGATACTGTTGCATCTGGGGAGCATCTGTGACACTGGGAGCAAAGAATATGATGTATGAAAATTTGGTCTTGAAGCTTCAGAAGGGAAGTGTTTTTCAGATCATTCACCAGCATCTACTGCATTTTTGACATGTGGAGATACCTCAAGCAATGCTTAGCGGTCCTGCAAAGTGAGGGAAACTTCAAGGAGAAATTACAGGATCACAGGATCACAGGATGTTAGGGGTTGGAAGGGACCCAAGGAGATCGAGTCCAACGCCCTTGCCAGAGCAGGACCACAGAATCTAGCACAGATTACAGAGGAATGCATCCAGACAGGCCTTGAAAGTCTCCAGAGAAGGAGACTCCACAACCTCTCTGGGAAGCCTGTTCCAGTGCTCTGTGACCCTTACAGTAAAGGAGTTCCCCCTTGTATTGAGGTGGAACCTCCTATGCTGCAACTTACCCGTTGCTCCTTGTCCTATCACAGGGAACAAGTGAACAGAGCCTGTCACCCCCTTCCTTACCAGCCCTCAGATGTTTATAAGCATTTATTAAATCCCCTCTCAGTCTTTTCTTCTCCAGACTAAAGAGCCCAGGTCCCTTAGCCTCTCCTCATAAGGCATGCCCTCCATTGCCCATTGAAGAAGCCCTGGCAAGTTTCTAGTTACATCAGCTTTCCTGTCTAGCTGGACTTTGTACCTCTGCATATTCTTTTCTGCATTCATCCCTGAGCTGAAAATCTCAGCCTTTAAAAATCTGCACGTGGGGGTTGTTGCTGCTTAATTTATATGTGACTTCTGGTAGACAGACCATAAAGAGCTTCTCAGTCACGGTAAAGCTCCAGCATTATGCTCAGGCAACAGGTTAATCTTACCACAGGTCAGGTTTTCAGCAGAGCAGCTAGCATCTGTGGAAATCTTTGATGGATCCCATGCACACTCCATCTCCATTGCTTCCTCATAGCATTTGCGGTGCTGGAAACAGCAGCTGAAAAAATGAAATAACGTAACGTTCACACAGCTCATTTCAGACTGCAATTCTTTCATGTCCTTCTCACATAAGAATGCAAAAAAAAAGCCAAAAGAGGAAAAGAGGACCTCAGTGTGGTCCCCAGACACAAGAAAAGGTCAGTACTGCTTTTTCCTGAGTCAGTTTAGTGGGGTGGCACAGCAGGATACAGTACTCAGTGGTGGGGGCAGGTCAGCATGCTGTGAGAAACCCCAAGTAGTTTTCCTTCTTGCAGGAACTGAGTTCTTACATTTCAGCTCTATAAATCTTGGCTCCAATTCTTCCAAAACCTTTCTCTCTGCAGATTTGGAGAACTACACAGAGGCGGTGTTCATGGAGTATTAAAGTCTCTTCAATGCCTTGTGAATTCCTGTATCTCCCTGAGATTGTATACACACATGCAATGTCACCCTGTTTCCTTCTCTTCTGTACAGCAATCAGAATTAAAATCCACCATCTAGCCTTTGGAAAAGGAAATACTTTCCTCACACTGAATTAAAGCAGATTTCTCCTACCACCAAACAACAAAGGCAGTTAGCAACCTTGTGTTTTCACTTTAGCTATGAATAGCAATGAAAAGTGAACTATAGCAACAAGCTCCTCATCAGCCCTCTTCTGCTGTTTTTAAGCAGGCAAGCCATCTACTTCTGTGTTATAGAAGCATCTATCTCTGCTGACTTCAGCTATAAATGCAACACCAGGAAAACACTCAGTCATTATTTACCATGTACATGATTGGTACATAAATAAAGCACGGTCTTGCTGATAGATTTAGGTTGAAATATCCTCATTTCAGAGACATGGGCTCAGAACATGGGCCTCTTAGAGAATTGCTGTTGACCTTAATGAATGCAAAAGACAACACTGACGCTTAAAGGAGGGGTTAACTTGTGATCACGATGTAAGGAGTTAACTTGAGTTCAGCTCATGTGGAACTTTTGCTAAAGGCACAGTGAATGTGTTACTGCTCATCATCTGCAGCCCTGCATGAGCTCCTGAACCCACCAGTGTACAGAAGTATTCCTTCACTGACCACAGCAGGAAGCAAATATCTGCCCTTTGCAGGCTCCCTTCTAGCCTACACAGTAATTTTCTCACTTCCTATCTTTACAAAGCATTTAATATTTAATCACTTACTGTATCAATAAAAAAATTTACAATATTTCATTTGTCCTCATAACCAGTGAAGCAGTCCAAGTCCTCACCACGATCAGACTTTTTAAGGTTTGCCTGGATTGCCAGGAGTGAATCAGAGCTCATGAACATTGTCTCAAAGTTCGGTTTGCACTTCAGTGTCTCTGCTCAACAGTAGCAGTTTTGCTCCCTGCCGTAACCTGCTCTAGCAAACCATGTAAATGTATTAAGTAAAGGTGAGGGCAAATAGCATTCAGCAGAGAGCAGCCTTGATAGTTCCTCCACACCGCAAACACTACTGTGACTTGATTCAGAGGCTAATGTTTGTAAGCTCCATCAGGAGCAAAACTTTAAACATATAGCTGATGAATTGTTTTGGGATCTACTCCTGTCTGTGTCTGAGGATCAGCGAGGTGTCAGCACCTGAAAGTTCCTCTAATTACCTAGTAAATCTAATGCAAACTCCCTGCAGTTTTTGTTTGCTGAGAACTTCACAACTACATCCACACTTACTGCAACTGTTGCAAGCAAGGGATCGTAAACCATGGATTGCCCTCTGGGCGTGCTTCTCTTCCCCCATGGAATACGGAGCTTGCATTATGCTTTAATACATAGTTAAAGTATGACAATTAGCTACTCTGGCAAATGGGAAAAGGTTGGACTTAGGGGCACGTTTTCCAGTGCCTTAAAACCTGCAGTAAGATGTTCAGCCCTTTTTTTAAGGAACAGAAATGGCAGCAACAAAACCCAAAGGTTGAAAAATTATGTTCTAAGCAGCCCCGTGGGAACTGTGTCTAAGACACATAGCAAACACCTGTTTGGAGGACACTCTCTTCAAGAAAGAGCATATATCTGTGTCACTGGCAAAACAATAATCAGGCTCCATCTCCTGCAAAATGCAGTGGGGGTGCCATGCTCCGCTAAGAAAACCTCACTTCAGGAATACTAATCGATTTGTAAACACAAAGTGATTCTCTGGATCTTTCTCAGGACAAAACTGCTGATGGAGCTGTCTGCTGTCTCTGTGTTTATGCTGTTCTGCATTAAAATGAAGCTAAGTGAAGAAAAAGCCTAGGTGCTCAGTTGTTCAGGTATCAATCCACTGAAGTAACCTGAGCTCTCATTTTGGCATGTCATCACGGTTGTTCAGAAAACCTTTCATAAGACGTCCCATGGCTTTTGTTTTTTCCCCATTAGTAAGATTGGATCTTTATTTTCCCAGCCATTTCATGCTGGAAAGTGAGTGGATTCATTTCCATCTAACTACAGACATGAGTCACATTAGTCCCTTCTGAGCCATTGCAATCTTCACTGAGGGAACTAATGAATTACTTTACACTATGGAAAAAACATTTTTGCTAGTTACACATGGATGGATCTTTATTCTCTTTAGTTTCTTTTCACACCTCCTGCTGTTACAAGTGAACAATCATTTGATTGTCCTAGCCTGAGATTACATTTTTGTCCACTAGCCTGCTCAGGTTCTGGGGCAGCATCCCTCTAAAGCACAGAGTGGAGTTTGGATGAGTTTGTTTCTGGGAAAAGCCATTGAGCTATATTGTTTTCCTCTGTGCCTGGTTGCTCCAGGGTCTAAAAAACTCTGCATGTACAAAGGCATTCAGGGCAAGATCTGCTTAACCTCCTAAATGCCACCTGATTATCATATTTAGCTGTAACCTGATTTTTTGGATGCTTAAATCCCACTCAAATGCCAACATTTTCATTGTAGTTCACGATGAGCTTACATTGCTCTGTATTGCACAGCTCCCAACACCAACAGTTTTGGAAGCTTGTATACCTACTAAATTGCTGAGATTAATGCTCACTCACTCCCCTTATTAACAAACCCTCCAGTTTCTGGCACTGACTTAAGGGTGAGAGAAAATCCCATAGTACAAATAAATAAATGAGGTTTTGCTCACAAAGAGCTGTTCAGAATTCAGAGGCCTCTAAGTAATATGTGTCAAGGAGATGGGTATGGTGTGTATTTAATGTCATCTGCTACATTCTTGGCCACCTTTTTTAACCGGCTTAAACCTGCTATGTTACCAGAATTATGCTGGTGGAATTATATGTAGGTGTGGAAGACTCTGCTTTCATCTGTAGGATAGGAGTATTTTTCCACTTCAGAATGTGTGGAAATAGAGAGAGATTCTGAACTGTGAGAAAAAAAAGAGGCAAGTGGATTATCACATCCTGTAGATTACGATCATCTCGACTACAACTGTTTCCAAGTCGGGGTTTTGGCTCAGCAAAATGACAGCACTCGCTGTCAGGCAGGAATAGCACAGGATAGGGCTGACAAATCAGAGCTGACTTTATCTTTAATACATTATATCAGATATTTAGGTTGCAAGTGAATAATGAGTAGATTAAACAGAGATGAGACGTAGGATTTACTCTGAGGAATCCTATTTTTTTTTCAACTGTCTTTAGATCATTTGGACAAGTATTATGCTTCAGGTCATCAGAGAATGAGAGCATTGACAGGCAGTGGGGGCAAAAGAGAAAGCCTCATGGATAAGACTTACTCATCAGCTTCATCCACAGGGAGCCCCTCCATTTCAAAGCGGCAAGAGCAACCATAGTCTTCAAAATCCCTGGGACAAAACCCAGTAACACACTTCATTTTGTTCACAAAGTTGAGCAGGGCAGGGAAGTTAGTGAAGATGGACTGTAACCAGGTGAAGTGAGAGCCCAGGCAGTCTGGAAAGAGAACAGCAATAAATGAAGGGGGAAATGGAGGTGAGCCAAGTGTGGGTCACACCTGGGTGATATATGTGCTACTGCAGAGTCTAAACAAGGCAGTAACACAGGGATACTGAGCAATGCTTAACATTCAGCAGTATTTTGTGGTGTAACAATCTTTGGGGAGATCCACAGCCTCAAAAATCCCTGTTCCTTTTTAGTATATTTAAAAGGAAAGCCCATGGGATTTCTGTTCAATGCCCAAGTACAGCTGGAACATGTACTTACCGAAAAACAAAGCAACACTTTCCACATTTTGAAAGACTCCATTGAAGAGTGTGGCATTGTCTAAATGAAAAAAGAAATAAACCATGCTTCTTTTAAAAGCAGTAAGTGACAAGACCTGTCCCCTGACCGCCCCTCGTCTTGCTTCAATTGTTAAATCACTTTGTGATGAGAGTTAGTAGCTATGTGCTAACAGCACACTTCCCCACAGTGCTGCTTCTGCAGTGGGAGTGATTCCCCACTGCTTGGCAGGTATTGCAGAAAGTAAAGCTTAAACCACTCTTACTTAAGATTCTTTCAGGTGTGTCAAGAAGCTCTGGCAGGAATGCTGGCGGCTCCAATTTTTGGCCACCTACCTCAGCAAATGAATTTAAGAAGAAAAAGATGAAAAAATAAAAATTGAAACTCAAACCAGCCAAACCAAAACACAAACCAAACCACAACCCCAAACCTGAACAAAACCAGCAAGATATATTTCATTGCAATGCATACACTAGAGTCATTTTTAATGCCTTCCCACACCAACAAGCTGATTTATCAAAGTCACGAAACACTTGCCCAGCTCCTTCGGCACCCAGTCCAGAATTATACTGATTAGTCATGTTGACATCATCTTTAAAATCTGTCTTCTGTGAAGCTGAGGTGCTGCTACTGAGGATGTGCTAACCTCTCTATTCCTGTGCTCTTCTGGACAGTAGCCCTTTTTGGAGTAAATCAGCAGAATTGTATAAAATTGGTTTAGTTGCACAACTGCTTTGTTTGTCCCAGATTTTTCTGCTCTGTAACCTTGTACTCTTTGCTGACTTGAAGTCAACAGGTTTAGTTTTCTCAGACCTTATTAGCTATTGCCTTTATAACCTCTTTTTCCTATCACTCTTTCTTTTAATTATTACCTCTTTCTCCTTTTGAAGCATCTGTGGAAGATTTTACAGACTTTTTATTTTTGTTGTTCACTGTGTCTTGAATTAGGATGAAATCTAGTAACTGGTCTCTCCCTTCCCACTTCCCCCCCCCCTCCTTATTTTCTGCATGGTTTTCAGAGGGTCAGAGGGAATGTTTTACTTGGGAATTATTTAAACTTAACGTTTTTATTTAAAGGGAAGAAGTCAAAGTATTTATTGTCTCAAGAATCTAAAAACCTGAGGGAAAAAAAAAAAGCAATGTTAAGCTCATGGCATATTTGGTGGTTATCTTGCTAATCTGTGCATTTTCCTGCAACAAATACAGATGTAAGAAAATAAAGGAGAATAGTCTGGGGGTGGGAGGGTTAGATGTAGGGCTTAACTCTGTGTTTAGCAAAGGATTAGGAAAAAATAGTACTTTCTTTTTTTAGACCATATACAAGGGCCTTCTCAGAATGCCTCCAGCTTCTGTGAAGAGAAAAGATGTTCATGGTAACAGTTACATGCCTCCAGCAATTCATTTTTCAAGTTTTGTGGCAGATATGTAAGGGATTGAATGAGGCAGGAAGAGGGACGTCCTCTTAGATTACTCCTTCCCTGAAAGTCTTGGTCACAGTGAAAAGCTTGAGGTGAACAGCAATCCATCAGAAGTGTCCTTCACTGCAGAGGGTCCGAGGGGAAATGACTGTTTTTCACAAAGTGGAAAAGGTCTCCAAATAAAGGATGGCCTTTTAACAGAACTGGGACAAGTCTGTGGAAAGCTTGACAGCCATGAGGAACTCAGATTCAGGTGAAATGATGGTGAGTCTTGCCAAATAAATAGCAGTGAATACTATATAATCTACACATGCTTGCCAAAGGAAAACTACTCCTTGTTATCTGGCCTAAATCTCTATTTCCTCTGCAATGACAAATACCTTTGCCTCAAGCCATGTTCTGTCAGGTGCATCTAGAGCCAGTATTTCACCTACTGCATAACACTATGGCTGAAACTCAGTGTCTGTTGGGGGGTAGCCATGGATCATTTCGTTCTTTCAGGAAGAATTTTGGCAACTTTCACCGAGTTCAAATGAGACAGAGGAGAGAACAGACAAAGCCACAGTACAG
Source organism: Tricholaema leucomelas (assembly GCA_013400475.1). Taxonomy (NCBI): domain Eukaryota; kingdom Metazoa; phylum Chordata; class Aves; order Piciformes; family Lybiidae; genus Tricholaema lacrymosa; species Tricholaema leucomelas. The sequence continues at coordinate 486,821 of WAAF01000270.1, read as the reverse complement.
AATTGCTGGAGGTTGTGATTGCTCCAGTATCCTTCACTTGCCCTTAGTTCTTCCCAGCAGACATAATTTGCACACACCAATTAACACATAAATGTTTGAACCACCCCTGGAGAAAAATCTCTGCCACAGGGTCAGTAGCTTGGCAAACCTTTGGCTTTGCTAATCCTTTCATTACAGAGAATGATATTTCTAATTGTCTCCAAGTCAAGATCAATGATCTAATGTTTGTTAACAAGATTGCTTCATTTTGTTTAAATCGTTGAGAGAGGAACAGAAAGAAAACACTTTCTGGATGAATGACTTTCTTTTCTTCTTTTGCTATCATGTCTTTTCTATGCTGCTGGTCCTGCTCATTCCCTGTACAGCCTGTGAAAGATTGCACTGCAAAAATCAATCCCTTAAACCTCCTAAGTCTCTGGGGAGGTCAGCTTCTCTTGCCTTTCTCTAAAATCTGCTAAATGACTTGGCACATATCCTGAGAGGACTTGGGTTTTCCAGTTGTTTAACTTAATCATAACATTTCTTTCATCATTCAGACACATGTAAAAATGTTTCTGAACTCTGTCTGTGGTGTTGCTATGCTGTAAATGCTTTTCTGAAGCATAATCTGAAAAACCCCATCAAAAAGACATCACTGCACTTCCAGTTGTTTTTTGTACCTGTGGCTAATTAAAATGTCATAACACAGGGCGTGAGCCCACTCATAATAATCCTCAGCAGCAGAAACCTTGATTGTGCTGGGAAAAGTCAGTGTGCAGCAAACCAGACCTCTTTAGAATCACAGAATCAGTTAGGGTTGGAAGGGACCACAAGGATCATCTACTTTCAACCTCCCTGCCATGGGCAGGGACACCCTACCCTAGAGCAGGCTGGCCAGAGCCCTATCCAGCCTGGCCTTAAACACCTCCAGGGCCGGGGCCTCAACCACCTCCCTGGGCAACCCATTCCAGGCCCTCACCACTCTCATGCTGAAAAGCTTCCTCCTCATGTCCAGACTGAACCTGTCTCCAGCTTTGCTCCATTCCCCCTAGTCCTGTCACTACCTGATAGTCCTTCCCCAGCTTTTTCGTAGGCCCTCTTCAGATACTGAAAGGCTACAATAAACTCCCCTCAAAGACTCCTCCAGACTGAACAGCTCCAACTCTTTCAGTCTGTCCTCACAGCAGAGCTGCTCCAGCCCTCTGATCATCCTCGTGGCCCTTCTCTGGACACACTCCAGCACGACCACATCCTTCTTGTAATGGGGGCTCCAGAACTGGACTCCAGGGGGGGTCTCAGCACAGTGGAGTAGAGGGGGAGAATCACCTCCCTCGACCTGCTGCCACACTTCTCCTGATGCAGCCCAGGATCTAGTTGGCCCTCCAGGCTGCAAGTGCACACTGCCGGTTCATGTTGAGCTTCTTGTCCACTACTACATATTCTTTCTGTCTCTCTCTGTATATATATATGTATGTATGTCTGTATTTATTTATTTATTTTCCTCTCTACATCTGGGGACTAAATACCCTTTATTTTTTATTTTTTATTAATAAATGGTGTAGATATTGCTAATAATTCTTACTAGTTTCTATTTTTATAGTGTAGGAGTCTTCAAGATCAAGCTTGATCAATATATTTCAGCCCACCTGTTTCTTTACTGACTTCAAATGCGCACAACCTTGTAAATAAGAAGCTAGTGGTGAAGTTAAAGTAGGTCAGTGCAGAGTTTTCTCTATGCTGAGCTTTCTTTTGCCTTCAGAAATAACATCGTGGAGTGACCAGAAATGGTATTAAACCTTCTTAGAGTCCTTATCTTCACTGCACACTGCTACTCTTAATGACAGTCCTACAGAGTGCAGGAACTGCAGAAATTTGAAACGTTTGCCCATCCCTGTCACTGAGACACTCTTCCACCCATGACAGTAAAATCTAAAGAGTTACATGAAGGTAAAAACCTCAAAACTATTCATAGTAAAATTTGAAGCTTTAGCTGAACATGAGTTAAATGATGCACTGAATGTTTTGGAGAATTTAGGCAATACACACGCATTTAATGAGTATTATCTTGTAACTTTCCTGGCGTCTAAAGGGCTTAAATAATGATCAAATGCTAGCAGAAGGAAAGTTGCAAGTTTTTGTTACATTTTTAAGCTCACTGCAAATCCTGAGGAAATTGGTTTATAAGTACTCCGTAGATAAACTTAAATATTTAAGTGTATTTGTGTGTTGGACAACTAAGTTTAAGGAGATAGAGGGCACACTTCAAAAGCATTTCTTCCAACAGTGCACACTTAAAATAGAAATAAAGCATAAATGCTAAATAGCCATAAAAATACATTGCCACTTACCACTGTACACCACCACTGACATGGACAGCAGTAGATTTACAATCATTTTTTGTTTCATCCAATGGTAAGAAAACATCATACAGTAGACTGGTGTGCCTGTTGAGTTAAATAAAATATTAGGCAGAATGTTATCTCTTGTATCTGGAAGTGGGAAGGCATCCATTAAAAAAATTATTTTTATTTATCCTGGCCATATTTCTGCTTGAGGCAATTCATTTTTTTACCTTAATCATAGCACATGTACATATTAGAGCAATGATGAGTCTTATATATCCATCAAATCTTACACAGATCCTCTATAAACCTGTGTTAACAGTATTTGTTTTGGTGTTTCTTTAGGTGAGTCGACAGATTTTGCCAAAGTGCCATAGCTAGGAAAAGCCCATTTAGCAATAAAATGGAGTACTTGACATTTCTTTTGTCTTGTAAACAGTTTTCACATCTTACTTGATTGAAAACCATATTTAAATAATTCTTTACATCATGTTTAAATGCAGAGATTGTAAACCACTGTATAAATGATGAGGCATTCTGGGATTACTTCTGTTGACCCCAGTAAATCTGTAAATCATTACATTACTTTGCTTTGCACCACAGAAAAAAATATCTCCCACTTTGTAGTCAAACACACACTCTAATGTGTGCTGAGATGTGTAATTTATTTCCCTAATAATAAACAGTAAGTTGTTTGGAGATCTTCATGTTCTGTGTGTGCTTGTCCTGGCAGAAACGTGCATAAACGATTCTTCTGAACCTGAAAGCCTTGCATTGACATTCATTAAATGAGAGATAGTAGAACTGAACATATTACAGTTTGGAACTACAGTCTCAGTTCACCCTACCTACATTTAAAATGATTGTCAAAGTTCAGCACGGCGTTTTTCACAAGTCAGCTAAATGAACATTTGTTTATCAGTTTTTAAATGTGTATCTACTGATTATCCACTCTCCTAAGGTCAAACATTGCACTCACTTATGTATTAAAAAAATGTAATATTGCACCAGGACATGAGGTTATAAATGTAACAAATGTCCACAGTCTGTTGTCTCCAATCTTTTATCTGTACTACAGTCTACAGCTCCACAGTCCCAAATAGTCTATTCTACATTGTCTTCTTTCTGATTCCTGTTTTACACAGTACATCTAGAAAGGCTTACCTTGAGGGAGATTATTCAAAAGCAGCTGGATGAAGAACAAATGGATTTCAACCAAGTCAGTACTAAGTTATTTATACTCAGATATATACCTCACCCATGTGATCACTTCCTTTATCAAACCCACTTCAACATTCATTAATTAATTCTTCCATAACATTCCTTAGAGTCATTATGCCCGCAGTGTATCCCAGTAACATAGCTCCATCCATGTAAAGGATCTATACTGAGAAGTCTGTTCTGCAGGTGCATTCACTGTATAGTAACTTTCCCTAATACTCTTGGCTGTAATTAAATAACAATCATCTCCTTGTTATTAATCACTGACAAAATCTCTGGGGCATCTGAATATGGCTTTAATAGCTTAGCAAGAGGCACCGTTCAGTGATGAAAGACGAGTGAAAACTTATACAGCTTTAGACATTGGCATTCCTCAGGGTTTAGAAGTCTGCTCTCATCTATCCACAGTGGCTGTGATCCAGAGCTAAGTGAAATCCAGAGGAAGGCTGAGCTTTGGGAAGGCTTCTTCTGATCTAGGTGTGCTTTCTGCTGGGGCCAGACACAGCTACCCTTCAAAGGCGCCATCAATAAAGGCAGGCAGTCCACTGAGTTTTAGCATGGAGAAATGACAAATTGTTAAGTCTGACAAATCACAAACTGTAAAAATAGTTTTGTGATCAAAAGGCTTAGCTCCACCAAGGCCCTGTGAATTACACTGTTCAGAAGACCTTTCACATTGTCTCCCAAAGGATACTCTTAGGGAAGCTGTTGATGTATGAGCTGGAGGAGCCCAGTGACACGGGCTGAAAACTGTCTGAATGGTAAGACCTACAGGGTGGCGGTTAGCAGTGCAAAGTCTAGTTGGAGGCCAGGGACTAGTGGTGCACTCCACCTGTCCATACTGGGTGCAATCTTACTTACCGTCTTCATTAAGTATCTGCATGCTGGGGCAGAGTATACCCTTAGCAAGTTTCCATTGCTCTTCTGGGAAATCCAAACAGTAGATCTTAAAGAACTGTGACAAAAAGGTTGTCATTTGGGACACCTATTATCAATCCTTTCTCGGCTCATTTGAGGAGACACCCATGATTATGTGATACTTCTAACTCACTCTCCATGAAGATGCTCAGGCAGCAGCTCCCAGGCTTTTCCAAGAACTCAGAGTGGAGACAGCTGTTGGACTTGGGACTGGATATCCTCCAGTGTTCGACTTGTCTCAGGCTCACTGGCACTGTAGAGAAATTTGCACTCTCTCCAAGGACTTGATTTCCTGCAGGAATTTTGTATTATACACACACAAGTGTCCTTTATCATAGAGATCAGTGCTACAACTCTGGAGTGACTAAATTAATTGAAATACATTTATATTTTAAAAACTAATATATGAATATATTATTTAATACTTGAAAAATAAACCCAATGTTTTCAAAAAATATTCTTTTGATATTATCTTTTTATCCAGACCCAAAAAAATCTCATAAAGTCCTACTGACTTTAATAATTTTGTCTCCTTATATTCTTGTTTTTATATCTTTCTTCCTGAGTTCTTGGGAAACTTAATGTAAGAAATAATATAACTAAAAAGACAAAGAAACCCCAAACCAAACCAAAACAGTAAGAAACCAAACACAAGTCTTCAGACTTCAAGATATTTCCCTGAGATTCAAAAGCAACAGTTGAACAAAGGTGTAATGCACCAGCATTTCATAGCAGAGCTGATCCTGCCTTGGGTGAGAGGTGCTATTCACAGCATTGTAGCACTGTGGCCATGCTAATACTCCTCATTTATAGGAATTACACTGTAGGGATTGCATCTGTAGGTATTTTATTTGTACAGGAATTTCATTTATAGGAATGTCACTGAATTGACATCCCTATTTCTTCCACTGGCCTAACTTTTCAATATCATCTGTAACTCTTACCATTCCAATATGTTCTGCTCTTTGATGTGACAAAAATGCTTCCATTGTGCCATTTCGTATAAGGGTGAAATGTATTTCAGAAGAGAGCTGCTGCATGCTGCCTCCCTAGGAGCAGCATTCCTTGTGGTATCACTTTTCTCTTTGGCTTTATAGTACACCAGCTGCAACATAAATTAAATTATCTTTTAGGAATATTAATGGTTGGATGATAAGCTTCAGGCTGATTGTAGCATTATATTTTTTCAGCGGAGTGAAATACGGGATCATACAATTTGTCTTGATACTCCTTCCTTTTTTTTTTGTACTGATTTTTAATTCACCAGAGGTGCATGTGAGAAAGATGATGAATCTTGATGAGTTTATGCAAGTATATATCACTCAGTAAGTGTACAATAGGTATGAACATTCCTTTGGTCAAGTTCCACACTATATGAGTTGCTGAAGTAATGGCAAACTCAATTTGGAATAAAGGATAATCTGCATGTATTTAACAGTAGGAAAATCCTTCTTGTCCTTAGTATTTCGTGTTTCTTTTAAATTCTTTTCTACTTCTTCATTTTGATTACTGTATTCTAATTGTGAATAAAAGCAGAAAACCTCTTTCCATTCACTGGCCAACTATATCAGTACACTTCATGAAATACGATATTTAAAAGCAGTTCAATGCTTTTATTGCAGTTACATCACTTACAAAATGCATCTGGTTTTACACATTATTTTTACAGTACCTTGGAGAAAGACACATTTCTAAGTTAACATCTGGTTAAGAGCTCATCATCTGACAAATATTTGCAAACAACAGGTTGCGTCCTGGTTTTTACACTGAGAAATGAAGGAGGAAACTAATAAAACTGCCACAGATCTTCCGATTTGCAGTAGAATTCTTCAGTGCTCTAGAGCGACATACAGATGTTTTTAAGGCATTTTTGTTTTAATGCTGAAAGAACAAAAGAAAACTGTCATCAGGAGAGGAAAATGTTACAAACACAAGTTGTGGTTTTTTAATCCCTTGAAAATATCACGAGATAAAATAGCTATCTGATGAAAGATAGCTGGGACTCTTGGGGGTGTATAAACCTTTTGGTTATACACTCATAATATGGATTGTAAAGAGATGAAGAGAAAATCTACTTACTGTAAGAGTAAGCAACTCTTTTGACTCTTTCACAGACATAACTTGCATTCTTCAAGAACCAAGAATAGTATTCAACACAGTACCTGCAATGAGGAGAGCAGTAGCTCGTTACCTTTCATAAGCACAGCTGTATGGATATCATACAGCTAATACTGAGCACAGAAATAAAAAGCTAGGTTACAACCCCAATGGTGCCATTAGATATTATTAGATGTTACTACTAGATATTTAGGGGGAAAAAAAAACAAACAGGTCAGTTTTATCCACTTTATTTCAATACTGGAAACCAGATCAGGGATTGATTGGTGCATGGGGGAATCCATCTGGGTCTCAGCCAGCCATAAACTCTTAAAAATAAGCACTGGTGATTGCAAATTGTCATTTTTTAAAGAGCCTGATAGAGCATTTTAAGCAGAGAGAGAGAGACAAACAAGTGCCAAGCTTTACCTCACGGCTTCCTTCCTCGAATATCTTCTCTGACCAACACAGAGGCATAGCTGAAAAAACCTACACAGCTCCATCACACAGGGATTGATCTTTTGAACTATAAGAGTGACAGGAGGTGAGGTCACATGGGACTCTTTGAGGATCGCCTGTGGACACCCTATGGAAAAATGCAACTTTGAACTTGCTGAAATGCTCGTTCCATTGATTTTCTTGTGATGCCTTATCTGGGGTATGAGAAACATGCAGATTAATAAACTCATGTAGAGATCTTAAACCCAAATCTGATTGAGGCAGATAATTGAAAAGGAAAACACAGAGCCTGCCATTTGCTTGTGTGAAAGCACAAGTATTCTGTTCAATTTATTATCGTTTAGCCTTATTAGTTACTTAAACCCAATCCTCTTTCATTTATCACAAATGTAAGGAACAACTCTAAAGGTGCAATTTATTATTGTTACCTCTTCAGGTGGAGGCTCCAGAGTGCCAAGTTTTCCACAGAGCAATGCATGATAAGGAACAGAACTGTACATTTCTTGGGTTTGATATTTTGTATATTCATGTGCTACTTTAATGAAAAATTCACTTCTAATTCCACATCTGTCCTTTCACCCACCTCCTAAATATGAATCTCCAATTAAATACGACTGAGGTAATAAACAAACAGCTTCTTAATGCTCTTGCCATTGCTTTTTTTTCTTTTCACCTTGTTAACAAATTAAATGTTATTTACGCAGAGGTTATGGCTTATTCAACTAATTTCAGACCACTTTTTAGGGGTGAGTTAAGATGCTCTGGATAGATACATTCCTACAGATTTTAGGAAAACTGACCAGCAACTGGAGGAAAGATCAGCTTTTTCCTGCATTGAGAATAATTTCTCCATTTTACTGTTTGCCAGAAGCCAGTTCATTAATGAACATTTTTTTTTCCTTCAAGTGACCACCATAATAGTATTTTCACTTGAGAAGAATGCAGGGAAATGATGTATCTGGGGATAAGCTCCCTTTTTCCCTCTTTAGAGCAAACTAAAGGAAAATATCCACCTTGTTCTATTCATTGAAACTTCTACAGTCAGCAGCAAGAGATAAACATTTGCACACCAAACACTTCATCCCACCAGTAAATGCAGCTGTGCCAGACTGCAGAGAAAGCAATACTACAGAATAGGTGATGGCAGCTTAGAAAAAAAAAATCTTGAATTGCTATGTGATTTTTCTGTGACAATTACAATGTCTCTTCAGACTCCTGTTATAGAAAAGAGAAAAGAACACAAGGTGAAAACAGGGGAAATTGAGAAAAGCTATGGGGAAATTGAAGCTGTTGTCAAGTTTTTCAGGGCTTCTAATTACATTAACAGAAAAACCCAACATCTGCCATAGCTTTGTCTTCTCCAAAACATTATCTGTCACACATCATATTGTACCTTAGTTATTAACCATTGCATTACTATAGGCTAGAATTGAAATAGTTGCTAGAAAACAAAGATGCAGTTCTGTGATTTTATGAATATATACAGTATGTTAAAAGGCATATTTAATAACACGGCTCTAAGGAGGAGATGCTGTCTTACTGGGACACTTTGGGTCACTGCAGTAAAGCCATCTGTCCTTCAAGGCCATCATATCTGGCCCTGGGGAGCTGTGTGTCCCCTGCATACAGCAATACTTCCACAGGGATGTACACCCTGTGCCACCTTTCTGGAAGATGAAGGACATCCTTGCAAACTAAGTGCCCCTGGATGAGGCACTTAGTGCCATGGTCTAGTTGATTGGATAGGGCCGGGTGATAGGTTGTACTGGATGATCTTGGAGGTCTCTTCCAACCTAGTTGATTCTATGAAACACCATGATGAGATAGCCAGAGACCAGGCTGTGAGAGGGCATGTTTTGTATGATGTGACTGTCCCACTCACATGCATCTATTGCCATAGAGGAGCCCAAGTGTGCAGAGAGGGTAGCTACACTGTGATTGTCAACTGGCTTTTCTGTCTGTGTAACTAGCAACAGATGTGGTCATGTGTAGGTAAACTGCCTCACCTGCAGAGCATAATCCCCTTAGACAGCGCAATTGCATTTCCAGGTTCACCTGTCCCACATGCTTTATAGATTTGGGCCATCTTATGTCATGCGATAGGAGGTTACAGAGGTTAAATTCGGACTAACGAAGTTCTGTTGAAATAAGCTTGAGCTGTCGAGTGCTGACAAGAAATTTAATATAAAATGGCATTCATGGGAAGGAGGAAAATAAAGGCAATGCCAACTTGAAAGAGATCACTATGAAACTATTTATCTTCTTCCAGTGCTTGCCCAAAGTAGCAGGTATCACAGAGGAGTATCGGGCTGATGCTTGCAGCTCTCAAACTCAAAGGCCAATTCAAAAGCCAGTTGTGTATCAAAAGCACTACACAAATATCAGGCATAATTAGTCAGGGATGGGCAAGAGAGACCTACATTTTTCTTATCTTAGTAGCTTTGCATAAATGCCATTAAGCTTTGTCCACTTCATAGAATTTGATGCACCGATTTTTTTTGTCCACTTGATAACAATTAAAAACTAACGATTTACAGCTTTAATAAACATTCTTCCTATTAATAACTAAATATCAGAGCATGCAGCAATGAAGTTTTAATACAAGATATGCATGAAAAGGGATGTAAAAGTTGCTGTGAATAATTAAAACTTGCTAAAGGCCACACTCCAGTGAATTTTAAAGCCTCCACCGAAGTGGCTACTTACTATTCTAACAGGTGTAATTGCCGAAGTCCTTTGTGTTTTGCCAGCAGAAATTCAGCTTTATCTAAATGTAAACTGAATGACTGCAATTTCAATTAGAGTTCATCTATGTGCAGAAGAGAAATCAAATAAAGAAGCTGAAAGTTAAACAAATTACTTGGGTTTTCATGTTTGACAATCAATTTTAAATGAATGCTGTGTTTACATAATGCTGCATTTATTTAATGCAGAAATTCTCTTTCAGTTAACGCTGTATTCAATTTCATTTGGATGGCATAGCATACTCACATCATATGGCTGAAATGAAAATTTCCAGTACTTTCTTTATCTCTTCTGTAACCAATTTCTACTGTGAGATGTAGTTTTTGTATTCAATTCGTAAGATTTGGACTGAAGATTGATAAATAGAAGTGAGCATTTATTCCAGGAGTTTCTTTTCTAAGAATTTTCTTTCCTATAAAATGAATCAGTCAAAAGAGGCCAGAAAATGAAGGAATCACGGATCTCTGTGCAGACCTTTGCTCTTGTCTACTTGAAATTACTGTACTACTGTCACAGGCAGGCAAGTGACCAGTTCTTGCTGCAGTAAACAGACGTCTCCTTTATTGATTCAATATCACATCTCTCTGACACTAAATTTTAAGTCCAGCAAAAAGAAATTCTATGGCTATTGTGAATAATTAAGGCTTAAAATCTCTCTCCCTGCATGGTCTAATATACACACTTGTGTATTTGATCAGCTGGCATCCATTTCTGTGATTTAAGAAATGACTTCTTGGCCTAATGTTTCAGTCTTTAGGGCATTGTGGGTGCCCTTCTGTGCTAGTTCGAGCCTAGCTGGGATATTTTGGTGAGAAGAATTAGATTATAGGCTGTGAAAAGGAAACAATGGAGATGTCTACTTCACTCATAGGCTTGCTGAGATGTATAAGAACAAGAACATAAACACAGATAATAGAATTGCTCTCCATCTCTGGGGCAGCATGAACTCTGTCTAACCTAACTTGCTGCCTGATTAATCCTTCTGCTTCCCAATCCCCTTGGCCGACCCTCCAAACTCGTCTTGAACGTACAGCAAAATCTGGGGTAAGGTAGAGGAGTGGGAGGAAGGTGGAAGGGTGGTTGAGTGCCCCTCCTGGGGACTCTGGTTTCTGGGAGGGCTGTTGTGTTCCTGTATTACTTTTTTTAACTTGTATATTTCTGTATATATTGTAAAGATCTGCTTGTATATCATGCTAAGCTGTAAATATAAAGCTTCATTCAATTTCCAGATCAACTGAGCCTAGTCTGGGTGATTTTTCTTAAACACCCAAACCATCACACCTTCACTGTTTTGCAGTCCCACTGTTTGATTTATTTCCCCAATGCATGATTGATATATGCAGGCAGACAGTCTCTGTCATGGTTTTTGACAGAGAGGCATTTAGTGACTTCACTCCACAATCTCACTGCAATCCCTGTTCCCCAGCTTTTTCAGCACAGGTTGGCTCCCACTTCTAGGTTTATCAGTAACTGTAGTGTTGCACAGCAACTGACAAATGGACAAACACTATGGCTGGGCACACAAGTCCAGTCACACACTCCAGCAACTTCCATTTGGCTGGCGGTTATTTAGTCCTCAAGTAGGAGTCACCCAAAGAAGATAGGATATGATGAGATCTTTGTGCAGAATTTTTCATGAGTGCTGGTTACCAAAGCATATTACTCTGTTCTCAGTCAAGATAAGAAAGCCTAATTAATCTTAAATTCTGCTTTTCACACCACCAAGGAAGTCAAGAAGTCAAACTATATTCATATTATATGACATTGGCTCATTTTCTTTGTGTGATAAATACATGTCTTGAGGCATGAGATAAGAACTCTGAGAATTTGATCTCTTTAGATAGCTGTACATTGACAGAAAGGTTTTAAAAATATATTTGTTTTCCTATGTCCACTATTCAAAAAGCTTCTTAACATCAAGAATTGCTCCTTGACTCAGCCCCAATTAGTCTTGATCACTTGATCCTGTTGTCAGACTTTGTTTTTCAGTCAGCATTTTATCTCTGATAACAATATTTATTTCTGAAGGTGGGTGCCCCACTGAGTTGTATGTTCTCAAATGCTTTCCTTTTTAACAGACTGAGTTAAAAAATAAAAAAAAAGAAAAAAAGAAAAGAAAAAAAACCCCCAAAACTATGACAATAAACCAAATAAATGCTCATAAACTCAGCCAACCAGAACAGGGCTGGCAGCTGTGAAAAAAACTGGTCTAAATCAGCAAAAGCTACAAAAAGCACCGCATCCAAACAACCTTTAAACACATCCATGCTTGGGAACTCAACCGCCTCCCTGGGCTGCCCATTGCAATTCCTTTCCATAGAGAGGTTTAATACATGATATTTTAGTTTGCAATCAATGAAATTTATGACCCTGCAATAATCAATCTGTGTTAAATCCGACACAAAATGTACATATTTTCATTCTATCGGTACAGCAGGATCTACATTTTGACGATGTGATTGTGTCATTCACAAACATAGAAGCAGCCCCTTAGACATTTTGGATGGTTTACATACAGATCAATCAAGTGCTCCAGCCCCTTAGATATTCTGGATGTTTTACATACAGATCAATCAAATGCTCATTATTTCTGCATGCACACTGATAGGCTTTCAACCACACTACCAGTTTTCCTGCATGAGGTGTAGCTACTTACGGGTAGCTGAGTAAATTTTCAGTGTCACACCAGGCTTGTTTGGTGGCAAAAGAGGCACTGAGGAAGACAAATCTAAAGGATGAAAATAAGATAACTTGCCTTGATATCTTAAAAATTAAAAAAAATGAATATTTACTGAAAGAATAACACCAAGAAAACAAATCAAAAGGAGCTGAATCTCAGACCACTATTAAACACTTACACAGATATCGATGTATACATGTATTCTACATTTACAGCTATTTCTATATCTACTATTTCAGAGTTCATAACTGTGTCAATTGCCATACTTTGTTATTATCCCAGACCCATCTCACCTGGCTCTGTTTGCATCAGTTTGCTGGTTTCTTGAGGAGACATTGTCTGCATCCAAAACGTGCCGGTGTCAGCTATGGGAACAGAAAGACACACGCTTCATGTCACTCAGGATATCTGGTGTAGCTGTCTAGTGTGAGGAATTGTTATATATGAGACAGCTCAACAGCCAGAGTGCCTCACACAATATTTCCAGTGTCATATAAAAATGTCAAGATGAAAAAGCGAGGATGAAAGCCGTACTTTGCCAGGTCTCGAGGAGACTCTGAGCTAAGGAAATGGAGGATTTCAAGAAGATGTCTTTGCTGGAGGCCAAGAGAAACAGCTCTGTATTGGTTTTCCACGGATCTCCTCGCAAAATCTGGAGTAAGTGTGTGTCAGAAGTGTCCATGAAAAGCAAGATTTTTTCCAAAGGATGCGAAACTACAGGCTGGGCCTGTTGTTTTCTTCTCTTTTTCCCCTGCAATAAGTAAATCAACTCACTAGTGACCCAGAGCAGGTCTCCCTGAAGGGCCTCCCAGCCTCCACCTCAAAAAACACAGCTTCAGCTTTTCTCCCAATCCCACTACTGGCAGGGTAAAGTAGTGCCAGGCCTTGCCACACTCACTGGTGCTGGGCTGCAGAGCTGGCGACAGGGCTAAGCTCCTCCCGGCAGTTGGAGGGGGAACGGCTGTGCCTCGTGGCCTGGAGTCCTCCACATGTGGTAGTGGAAATCCGGATCCTTTTGCTGTACCTGTCTTTGGCCACGGTGGGAACCTCGTGGTGGGGATTTCCTGCCCTTTCTGGGCAAAGACGGGAATCCTGGTAGCTACAGAAGAACAAGAGGCAGACAGAAGGAGGGCACCAGCAACGTGCTGTGGATGCTTGTGGCCCATGTCAGTAGTGAGCATAACACACAAGCAGACACTAATATCAAAAGCACACACATGAAATCTCATCTACTGTCATCTACTTCTTGATCATCTACTTCACCCTGGCAGGTGAGTGGCTAGCTCTGCATTTCTCTAAAAATGCAGAAACATGAGGAGTGTCAATAATATGTGACACTATCAGGACCTTTTGATGCTCATGCTTTCATAACCAAGCCAAGAAACTAAAACGTTCTTGCAAAGTGATGTTTGGTTTTCCACATTATTTTCTATTTCCTAAAATGCTTCATGACAGAGGAAAGAGGTGAAAGCTCCTCTCTGTGTGAAGGCAAGCAGGCAGGTTCTGGAAGGCAGAAACTGGAATATGGGGACTGGTGGTATTTTGAGGCTGGAATGGCAACTGAGGCAAGATCGGATAGAAAGGTCAGTATGTGGTTAAGAAAATAAAAGAGCTTACAAAAAAAAAAGACAGCAGACTGGCTAGGGAAAATGTGGAAATTTTGTTGTGGAGAGTTGTAGCTGCAGTGATGAAGAAATATAAAGTCAAAGTCTGAATTCCTTCTGTCTTCTACTACATGCAAGCAACTGTGAAGCCTTACAAAATAAGGCAGACTAGCACTTTCCCATTGTGCAGCCCTGCAGTGAAGATAAATGCATTGAAGTTTATGAAATGCCTGGGCACTCACAACTGAATGTCAGAGAAAGTGAAAGATGGGAAAAAAATGAAGGAAAAGGGACAATAAAATGGAGTTTCACATATATAAAAATATTTTTATATTTATATTTTTCAATATATTTGTGTATATTTATTTTTAAATCAACAACTTTTTTTTTCTCTTCTCTGCCTGTGGTGATTTGGGTGTCCCCCGCCCCTCCACACTTTGGAAATCACCGAGACTAGACTCAGCCGGCTCTGGAAATTTGAATGAAGCTGGTATTTACAGCTAGCACAATATACAAGCAGATATTTACACTATATATAGTTATATAAAGAAATACACAAGGTAAAAGGTAATACAGAAACACAACAGCCCTCCCAGAAACCTGAGTCCCCAGGAGGGGCTCCCAACCGCCCTTCCACTGTCTCCCACCCCTCTCAACCTCACCCCAGTCCCAGGGAAGAATGGAGGTT